>JAPKLW010001405.1:0-71542 GCA_026898455.1 Plectranthus barbatus | reverse complement strand
ATTTTCTGTTTAATTTTCATTAGCAAGTATTGCAAATTTCAAAACACCAAAACCTTTTTATCTGATTTTCCTAATCAATATTTTCGAGAACGCCTGACTTAGTACTTAAGGTTTTTCGTTGTTTCATTCCCCTGGATCGATAACCTTCGGGTTTACAAATTTATTTGACACTATTTCTATAATTAATCTGTAGAAATTACAGTGATCAATAACCTAGATTACTAATTAGTAACATCTCCTCTCGGTCTCAAGAACAAAAAATTAGTCAATCTCATAAGCAAATCAGTTCAACTCCTACAGTCTAATACATCTCACCTGGACAGTATAGAGTATATCATGCATTCCTAATCCCACTATCAATATTCACCTCTCGGTCCTTTTATCAATAGCTAGACATCTAAATTAATCATCACCTCTCGGTCCTTAAATTAACCCAGGAAATATAACATAATTGCAGTATTCCACATATTAATTTAATTGGTTCTTGCATGCCATCCATAATAAGATTTATGCCCTAGAATCCGTGTTTTGGCTTATTTGATTTAATTTCCTCCTTTTTCTTCCTAGTTTAATAACTGAAACCTGATTTCCAAATTACTTAAACTAGTAGTCTGAAACTGTGTTTTAGTATATAGGACTATCTCGTGCATCTTTTCCCTGTGGGTTCGACATTCCCGGATTATAAATTTATTTGACCACTATCCTATAATTAATCTGTTAGAAATAGCAGTGATCACGCCTCTCTTTTCTATGAAGGACAGGTTGTTTTTCCTAAAAATATGCATCTGCTCCTACTTTTCTGACAATGGATGGTGACTTCACAACTTTGTGTCAGAACGGATCTGCTAGTCCGAGGAATCACAACTGGTTGAGAGATCTTCAGACTTTAAGGAATCTTCATTCTTAAAGTCTGGCTTGTTAAAGATTCCTCTGACTTGTTCTGTTTGTCTCTATATGCGAGTTAGACTTGCAAACAGGTGTTGTCCCTGCTGGTGACTTCGGCCAATTTTTTGAATATAAGTATCTTAAACATGTAGCCAGTGCTCCTTGCATAGTCCAAATTGGTGGGTCTTTTCCTATAATCAGTTTTCCTTGATCAGCTTTGTTACTACTCAATAATCATCCTAACAGGATTTACAAATTTGAACAAACTAGAGCTAATCTAGAGAAATTCTAAGCTGGTATTGGCTTGACACACCAAAACAATAACAACAAGGAAGGAAATATAGAACTAGTACCTAAAAATTTCCCCATTTTTTGTGTTGTTAAAGCCCTAACTCATTGAGCTGGCAAAAAGGATTGATGATTTCCCAAGTTTACAAAGTATCAGACAAGAACTGACAAAACTAGATACTCGAGAAACTCATATCCTAAGTCACAACCTACTCTATAAAAATCTTCTCTCCTCAACAAGAGAGATATTGCTCAATTAGATCATAGATTAAAAGTAAAACTTGCTAATTACACTAGAGTGGGTAAATTCAGCTAAAGAAAATCAAAGGAGGAGCTTCTAAAATGAGTTTTGTCATCAAACTTCCTAGTTTTCATTCATGAGAGAGAAAGATTTCAAGTACATTCAATAAGATTGACAAAAGAAATATGAGCTTACATCTTTGCTTCTTATGCAGGGCTTCCAGCCGCTGAGCTATCTAGAGTAAGTTCAGCAGCTCCAGTTCTCTCATCTTCTTCTCAGCTTCCTCATTTTTCTCTCTCAGCTTCCGCTCATCTTCCTCTCTTTCTTTTCTCGCTGCTTCCTCCTTTTTGCACATCCCTCCCCCCTCTTTGACTACACCAGTCAGGGAATCCATAAATCAAGTGTTGGGAGTCTTCAGCTTTGGTTTTAGCAACAAAAGCGTGCGTCTCCTCATGCTGACTTTTAAACTCTTGCTTCAAGCTGTCTACTTGAGTGTTGATGAAGTTTAGCACACCAACAACAAAGTTTTGAGCATGAGAGGTCTTACGAGGGGTGGTTGTGGTTGGAGAGTTGTCTGGCATCTCTACGATTGGCTTATCCGGATTAATATTAACAGGAGGACAAATAGTGATTGTTGCACCAATAAAATCTTCTTCTTCTTTTCTCAGAGCTTGAGTAGCTCTGTCCTCTGCTTCCATGTTCATCAGCTCCCACTGGCGTTTGGTCTCAACAATTGGAAATTCAGCCAAGTGAAGGATGAATGAATTAGTTAACCCATAAGCTACCGTGCCATTCTAATGGTTGGGCATTAATTGATAAGAGCACAAGACTCATTATAACTTGGAATGGAGGAGGAGGTACAAGAATTGGCGGCAGCGGCATCAACTGAATAGATTTTGGAGGATTTGGTTTGAACTCGGTCAGTGGCACTCCATCATTCCCAATTTCAGCTCTGAAGTCTCTGATTTTGAGAAGTCAAGCTTGGACTTGCTCTTCAGAAAGTTGCCACCTCTAAGCTTGTTCAATCCATAGGTCAGCCCACCATTCTTTGGATCGCCAATAGGTGAGGCCGAGCCTAGCTTTCATGATGGCTAAATCCTCTTGTTCTAGCTCTCTAGCACGTATATCGAATCATCTCCAGTGACTGAACACACTCCTTAGCATGCATGTATCCACCAAGTTATCTCGCAAAATAGCATCGTAGAGGTTGTTAGTCTCCTAGGTGACTTGTTGTTCTACTTGTTGGGAGATGACAGTTGCCCAAGAAATTAAATCCTTGTTTGCATAATCAATCTCCAGGATTGGTGAGCACCAATTTTTGATACGATCAGCAACAAATTTAGTGTATGGTGGCCCGACCAGTGGAATTTTGTATGCTGGGATCAGACAGGGCATTCTTAATTTAACATTAATATTTTTGCACTCTTATGGATGAATTCCCAGTTTCCCTTCAAGTCCTCTTGAAAAATAATCTCTTCCTTAGCCTCCATAGAATCATCACTATCTACATCGGAGGCAACAAGATCAAGATCTAGTTATCTTTACAAGTTTCAACTGGTACCTCTTCAATTGTCAACACCAGTTTTTCAGGGGTGGTCGCCCGGTCTACATCAGCCTGAGAAGGACCAGTTTCCCCTTTCACAACTAACACTGTCAATATTTCCGGGGTGGTCACCCACACTTATTCAACTACCTTAGAAACATTAGTCTCCCCTTGTGCGGCTTACGCTTCCTCCTCTTTTCTCAGTTTCCGCCAAGACGTCCACCTCCTTTTCTGAGACCTCCTTCTTAACATAGGAAGGGATGACCTCATTCAGTAGTTTGTTGAAGGCCTTATCGGACATGATCTCTAGGTACCCAATTGGTTGCTCTAAAGTTGGCTCCTAGATAGTTAGTTTGGTGGGGGGCTTGACCCAAGTAGAATCAAAAGCATTCTTTTTCTTCGGCGTTTCAACCACCTTTTCCTTACCTCTGGGGCCTTTGGCCAGGCTTTTGACCATTTGCTTCTCACGGACCTCAGCATCAGCTTTAATCTTTGCAAAAGCTTCATCTCTGACCTTCAACTCCATTGCTAGCTCTTTCTATTTAGCCATTTTCTCAGCTCGGGCCTTGGCAATTTCGACCTCATTCCTTGTCCTCCTTCTAGACTCTGCCTCTGCCATGTTGACCAAAGTTCTCTTCCTCTTGTTCTGCTTCTCAGGGGGAGCCTTGGTGTAGCTATCAGTTGTTGGTATCTTCACTTGAATTGCATGTCCATCAAAGGCATCCTTCCTTCCGTGGCTTGCTCCCTAAAGAGATGGATCCTTGATGATTGTAAATTTCAATATGTGTTTCTTCCGCCGCTGCTGCTTGTGAGGGGAAGGGTGAGTACGACATTTACCCGTGGGTTTTTATGGAGGAGCTAGTTGGTTGACCATCTCCCTGAGCTGGGTGATGGGAGTCAATCCTTCCATCATCTTGAAGTAGCTTTAATTCTCAACTTTTCTCTTTTGTTCTTCCACCACGACTGCCTTCTCTCCAGTCAAGGGCATAGCCACCACAAGAATTTGTTATCCAATGGTGCCTTGAGAGATCTCGTCCTCACTAACTGACTCTTCTGGATCAACATTTGGTCTATCAGTTAGATAAACAAGCTCCATTGTTCTACTCTTGTCCTGCATTAATTTATTGGGGGTATAGAGTCTGTGCTAGACAGTTCCTCACCACAATCTAGTCTCTCCACCACCTGCTCGATCAGGTGGCTCACCATCAGTCTAAAGCAGACTCTGCAGAAGAAGATATGATCAATTTTTAACGTGGAGTTCTTTTTTACATTCTCTAGAAACCTATCGTAGATGAAATTGGCTCAATTTCCCTTGAAGTTATTGATGCAGCTAAAAGTTCAATCAAATTAAACCTCTAACTACACAAGAATAAAATTTGTCAAATCCAGGTCCTTCCCTGCTTCGCCCGCTAGAATACCGAGATACTATAGCAAAGTCTTATAGCTAGGCATGATACAATCGTTGAGTAGTTTCTATTAATCTAAGCATTCAATTTAAACCTATGCTATCATCATATGACAAACATTGAATTAAACCTACAATTATCATTCGATCAATTCTTTCCACAAATTGGTAAACCAAGACAATCAAATACTCAAATTAGGAAGATAGGATGTTGAAATGAATGTAGATGCAATCCAATTAGGTTAATCATTGATGTAAACACAATTTAATCCCTAGGAGATTGAGCAATCGACCCTACACTCGTTAACCCCTTGTCACGGCGAGCTAACGGTTGATGATCTAAAACTTGCAAACAGTCACATTATTAAGCCCTAGACCACTCCAAATAGTTCATCAATTATCGCCCTACGACCTAGCACCGCACATGGATTGGAACTAAAATCGTATGAATCTACACTATTCACGACGATTCCGCCCGCGTGTTGGCTGCAACGTTAACATCAACTACCTCCTAAGTTGGCTATTACCTACACCTAAGAGGTAAGGAACAAGTTCTAGTGCAATTCAAGCTCTCAAAGTAAGGTAAACAAACAATTATCAAACCTAATCTTCATGCATCCTTACTCAAATCAACATCCAAATTGAATTAGAACATCATACCTTTCAATTGTAACATTACAAAGTTGAATTCAAAAACATCCATTACAATTTGAAAAGTAGAGATTGGAATCTTCCCCAATTGGAATTGTATGCCTTGATCTACCACCTTGAATCTTCAACTCTCCTCCAAGTATTGATGAATTGAGCTCTTAGATACTCTAGGATTTAGATGGAATCGTGATGAAATTGGAATCTAGGAGAAATCCTAACTAGATTTTATGAAAAATGACCAAAAGCCCTTCAAATAACTGACTTTCCCCCTCTTATAGGCAAGCAAACAGGGCCTCGGATCGCCCAGTCGAAACTGGAAACTGCCAAAAATTTGGAGAAAACCGACCAAGCTCGCCCGATCAAAATGGCTTGACCGAGCCACCTTCCTGTAGCCTGGCTCGGCCGATCGGTCATGGCTCGGCCGGTCGAGCCCTCTGTCTGTGGCCTGGCTCGGCCGGTCCACCCTGGCTTGGCCGGTCGAGCTCTCTGTCTACCATGCTCGGCCGGTCCTGCTGCGCTTGGCCGGTCGACGCCTCCAAGCTCCAAAAACGTGCGATTTTCCTCCAAAACTCCACCAAAAATGCTCGATTATTCCCAAAACCTATCCTACACAAATCAAATATACAAAACTCGAAAACACAACCAAAATACGACAAAAACATATGATACGGGAGTAAAATAGCCACAAACAAGCATGCACACACATCGAAATATGGGTCATTTTACGTACGTATCATAATCCCCCAAACTTAAACCTTTGATTGTCCTCAATCAAAACAAGTAAAGTTATTAATCTACCTCATGCAATACCTCATAGCTCATCAAAGTTATCTTAGCATGTTCAAGTAAAACGAGATTATCACCTAACTTTGTAACGAGGTTAATGCTAAGGACATGAACCACTCATCAAGATTGGACAAAAGAAACGAAAGCACTCCCTCACGTGTTTAGGGATGATGAGATTTCGCACAATCACAAGATATCGAGCTTGATTTTCATAGGCTTGCATCCATTCTCACCACTATACTACAACGAGTTAGTTTCTAGAATAAAAAAAGTCTTTTCATGGGTTGTAACGTGGCTAACTAGAAGGTGGGTGGTTTTGGGCCAAAGTGACTAAACTTCTCAATTTCCCAAAACCCCCAAACTTATTCATTTCGAACCACTACAAACCCCCGAGGCTTTTCATTTTACAACACATATTTTTTTTCTTTTCTTTTCTTTCTCCTTTTGTCGGTGCCTCTCTTTCCAACCACTTGCACCAAAATTTTTTGTAGGTGCTCATTTTTCCTAGGATCAACAACAATCCCTTATTTCATATCTTTCATGCCTCAACATTTCTCATCAATACACATTCAATCAATTCCAAACCCAACTCTCATCACCGTATTCACCCTCATACACTCTTTTCCCCCAATATGGTCCTAATTATATCAAAGAAAATTCACCAATAAAGCTCAATCACGGGGGTCAACGATATGAACGGCAAAATTATGATAACAATCACCTTATACTCCCGGTGTGAAAGGTAGGACTAAGAATCGATGGCCTAAGATCATTTTCTAGTTACACACTCATGCCCATAGATAGAGAACGAATGCAAGTTCTAGATCTCGTACTCTCAATCTTGCCACTCCTAAACAATATAGATATGACAATATCATGGCTCAAACCTCACAGCTTTTTGCCAAGTCTTATGCATTAACCACATACAAAACTCCGCAATTCAAAAGTTAAACTAAAATCATGCTTCAAAAACTAGATTCCGCCCAATCATAAGTTGAGGTAGACATCAAACTTCACTAAGTAAATCATGATTAAATCTCAAGTCTAATTCGAGTTCATCACACACACACAAGCACACAACATTCTTAACAACAATCTACATGCCATAATACAATGTAATTAAAACTAAATGGTAGGAAGAATGATAGAAAACATTACCCATCAGTAGGCACGATCTCCGCTCTCCATTCCTTATTTGCACCTACTACAAAGCAACACACACACCACCAAACAATTGAGCATAAACTAGCCGATTAAATTCTCATTTCCACCGACTTCCACAAACCAAACATCAACAAAAATAAACCAATATCCACTAGTTCCACCATTCATTCCAAACCATTACACATCTACATACCCAAAAATCAAATAGAAAGAATTAAACACATGTAAGCTTGCCAAAATATTCCATCCATTCATCAATTAAATCATCAAAATCATCATTCAAATCCAAATCCAAAACCAAAGTAGAGGTAAATCATAATACAACCCAATCGAAGTTCCAAATTATTGTTCAATACTAAATTAGACTAAACTAAACTAAAGATAAAGAAAGAGATAAAGAGATAGAGAAGAGAATGAACCAGAGCACCAACTATCGGCACTTCCCCCCAAACTTAGTCAAGTGAGACTAAGTTTGTAAAAAGGTAGTCGGTGCGTCATTGCTCAACCCTATCCTGCTGCTGCTGCTGCTGGCGTTCCCGGCGAGACTGGTATGGAATGGGGACCCGGCGCTGAAGCTCCCTGACATCCTCCTGAATAGAGTCCACTCTCCGATCAAGGCCGTCAAAACGAGAAGTCATAGAAGTATCTAGACCTTGCAAAGAAGAAGACAAAGACTCTATAGAGGCATTAGTCTGTTGCAACATCGAATACATATGCTGCTGCCAATCTGTCATCGGAGTCTGCCGAAGCTGCTGAGGAGCACCGGTGCTTGGGCCAACACCCTCTGCTCTGCCCATCTCTCGCAACTGTGCTAATGAAGTGAAACACCCATCGGAAGAAAGAACTCCAACAAAAGCCTGGTGATCCTCAGAATCCATCAACCAGTTGGAGTGATCCCCCAAATCGTCAACTGTAGTCAATCCTTCACACGGAAGTTCCAACACCCTATCCCCAAATTTATAGTAATAGGATTCACCACGGGGGTCAGGAACAAGGAACCTTCCTGCTAACAAAGAACTAGTATCAAAATACACAGCCGGAGCAGTAGGACCTGATAACGACAACCCAAGATGCTAAAAAATCGGTGTGATCATACCACAACTGAAAGTCCGAGTGTTAGTATTAGCAGCCCGACTCCATGCATCCATTAACATTGCCCCCAAAGAAAACTTGACCCCATTCATCAAAGCATATAACATATGAAGCTCAGAAGTAATCACATTGCTGGACTCATACCGCCCGCACACCGAACCACCAACAAACTTATGAATATAACGGATAACGGGATTCCTAATTGCCGTAGCTCTACATTCCTTAATGTTGAATCTCTTATCCAATGAAATACAAGTAATTTCTTCCCAAAATTCCCCCAAATTCACATTGTCATGCACAAATATGGAAGCAGAAGCACAACCATAAATCTCATCAATCGTAGCCCGTTAAAAAAAAGGTTCCGTACCTTGGAGTTTGAATTTTATGGACAACGGTAATCCTCCCGCACCTTTCATAACCGTGATCGAGGCAAAGAATTCCCGTGACAACACCATGTAGCCGGGCCACTTAGCATTGAGTAACTTTTTCCAACCAATGTCGCGGAGGAGACTCCAGACATCTTCTTTCAACTTCAAAGCGTTCAACGTCGTGCGACACAAATATTTAGTGCCCACGACTTGTCGGTTTGCCAAATTTTTGTACATTGCAAACTCCTCATCATCAAACTTCTTTGGGCGCCCATCCGAAGAAGAAGACTCCCCTCTTGCCCGTTTGCTTGCCATGAGAGAAATTGAAATGTGAGATAGGAACAATTCAATGTACTAAAGTATGGGAAAAAATTTGGGAAGAGAAATTTTGACCGAAAGGCAAATGGGTCGAGCAATTGCTCGATCGAGCTTCTAAAATCGCGCGCGGCTCGGCCGAGCGCCAGATTTCTCGGCCGAGCAGAGGCTCTGTCTGCGCGGGGGTTCTGCTGGCACGCTGTGGCTTGGCCGAGCATGCTTCGCTCGGCCGAGCGAGGCCTCTGTCCCCTGCCTTTGACTCAGCTCGACCGAGCCTGCACCGCTCGGCCGAGCTGCCCCTGCTTTCACCACTTTTTGCCCTTTTTCCGGCATTTCCCCGATCGTGTTGCCTTCCATCCTCTCTATTCTTCAATCACAATGCCAATCAAACTTGTAAATCCACAAACAATTAAGAATCCTTCATCGAAACACACCATGTTATTCAACAAAAATTAATAACACACTATTATTCAAAAATGTGAAAATAACAAAATTTAAACATTGGGTTGCCTCCCAATAAGCGCTTGTTTAACGTCGAAAGCTCGACGACCATACCTCACATCAATCATGATCCCATGGTGCAGATCCTGAACTCATACCTCGATTCATCACCACGTGATCCTCTGGGAAAAACAACTTTCGTCTTGCACTTCGAGGTGGATCCGTATCCACTCGAGCTTTCTTTGTCCGAATTTGTTCTAATTCATCTAAGTCCCCTGGATCATCCTTTTCTTCGATGTCGCCCCCATGAAGTCTAATCCTGAGTCAAGCACATCCTTCAACCTCTTTTTTCTATCAACTCTCTCCTCTTCAAACTCACGCCAACTCATTTGAGGTAAGGTAAAGACAACTTCTTTTCCCCCACAACGGAAAGTGAGCTCCCCTTGTTTCATGTCGAAGAGTGCATCGGCCGTATGTAAGAAAGGCCTTCCAAAAATCAATTGAATGCCACCTTTGTTCTTCATGTCCACCATAAGAAAATCTCCAGGAAACGTGAATGTCAAAACCTCCACATGCACGTCTTCAACTACTCCTTGAGGACAAAAGAGAGCTTGATTTGCCAATTGCAAGACTTGATTTGTAGGTTTAAGATGTCCAACCTCCAACTCCTTGTACAAGTCCCACGACATTATATTCACACTAGCACCGGAGTCACACAAAGCTTTTTCAACTTTAACATCTCCAATTTTGCAACCAATGACAAAACCGCCCGGATCCTCCTTCTTGCTAGCTATGCTCTTCTCTTCATATTCATTATTTCCCGGTTTATTTAGTTCACCATCCGAGGTTATCTCAACTCCAACGAGTTCATCCAACATGGGTACACGTTCAATCTCTTCCGGAAGTGGCATCTCTATATCTCCTTTCTTCACATAATCAAAGAAATGCACATTTTCACGTTGTTCTTCTTTCTGTTCTTCCACATTTTCTACGTCTACTTCCTTTCCATCTTCCTTCACTATACTCCCTTCTTCCTTGATCTCCACACTTTCCACTTTTGGAGTCATGACCTCCAATTTCTCATTCATCCTATCTTCACCATCAATCATATTGCAACTTTTCTTTTGTACCATTTCCGTGTCGCTTGGAAATTTCCCAGCTTGATGTTTGCTACTTAATTGTTTAGCAATTGAGGAAATTTGCAGCTGGATTTCCGCGAACATCCCGTTGTACTTCTCAAAACGCTTATCAATCTCTTTATTTGGATTCCTCCTCATCTCTTGATTCACATATCTACTACTTCCCCCAGCATATCCTCCTTGACTACTACTCCCTCCTCCTTCCAATTGCATTTGAGGATTGAGAGCGTTGTTCGGATTTGCATAGGAGAAATTGGGGTGGAAATGGTTGGATGGGTGATAATACATGTTTCCTTGAGGATTGTATTGAGGTCGATTGTTGTACCCTATTCTTTGATTAATGAAGCTCACATTCTCCGGGTAAACATTCTCATGCTTAAGTATCATCATATCCTCTTTTCCACTCCCCGAAGTAGATAACTTGTCAAGCTTCCTTTGCATAGCAGCTATTTGTTCTTTGAACTCCTCCGTCTCATAAGTATCATTCACCGACTTCACCGGTCTATAATCTTTCCGTTCCCGTGGCTATTGGAAACTGTTTTCGGCCATTTTCTCAATTGTCTTCCAAGCATCTTCCTCTTCTTGATCTAGGAATGCACCTCCCGAAGAAGCATCCATCATGACTTTTGTATCATAATTCAATCCACCGTAGAACTGGCATATTTGTTGACTCTTAGAAAGACCATGTCGAGGACACTTGTGTAGAAGCTCTCGGAACCGATCCCAAGCTTCATAGAGAGGTTCATCGTACCTTTGCCCAAACGATGTGATATCCGCCCTTCTTTTCAAAGTCAAACTTGGTGGAAAAAGTTTGAATAGGAATTTCTCTCTTAGTTCTTCCCAAGTGGTAATATTTGACTTGTCTATACCTTCGAACCAATTCCTCGCCGAGTCTCTCAAAGAGAATGAGAATAACCGCAGCCGTATTTGGTCTTTGGGCACTTGGTTGATCTTTATGGTAACCGTGATTTCCAAAAATCGAGATATATGGACATTCGGATCCTCGGTTGCATGTCCCCCAAACTGATTATTCTGTATCATTTGGACCAACTATGGCTTTATCTCGAATTGCGTGGCATTTACTCCTAACAGGAAACCTCCAGTCATCGGCTCTCATTGAGGTCGGAAAAGGTTTTGAAGTGGTCTACGAGGACCATTCCTCTCATTTAGCAAAGCCTTCATCAATTCAATCTGCCTTTCTAACTCTCCAATCCTAATCGTATCCTCTCCCGGATTAGCCATTTCCAAATCAATCTCAATACTTCCTTGCCCTTGTTGTAATTTCCTCTTCAAGAGCTCACGAGCCTTGGACCTCGTGATTATAAACGACCTACAACTCCACAAGAGAAACCAATTACTAAACTAAACAACTTGATCAAACAAAAGAAAAACAACTATCAATCAACAAGCAAAACACAAAAAGTTCACACAAACAATAAAACAAACATCTAGCCTACAAGCTTCACTTTTCCCCCAATATCTAGCAACCTACTAAAAGAAGTTCCCCGGCAACGGCGCCAAAACTTGATGCAACTAAAAGTTCAATCAAATTAAACCTCTAACTACACAAGAATAAAATTTGTCAAATCCAGGTCCTTCCCCGCTTCGCTCGCTAGAATACCGAGATACTATAGCAAAGTCTTATAGCTAGGCATGATACAATCGTTGAGTAGTTTCTATCAATCTAAGCATTCAATTTAAACCTATGCTATCATCATATGACAAACATTGAACTAAACCAACAATTATCATTCGATCAATTCTTTCCACAAATCGGTAAACCAAGATAATCAAATACTCAAATACTAAAATTTGAAAAGTAGAGATTGGAATCTTCCCCAATTGGACTTGTATGCCTTGATCTACCACCTTGAATCTTCAACTCTCCTCCAAGTATTGATGAATTGAGCTCTTAGATACTCTAGGATTTAGATGGAATCGTGATGAAATTGGAATCTAGGAGAAATCCTAACTAGATTTTATGAAAAATGACCAAAAGCCCTTCAAATAACTGACTTTACCCCTTTTATAGGCAAGCAAACATGGCCTCAGATCGCCCGGTCGAAGTATGGCTCGCCCGGTCGAAGCTGGAAACCGGCAAAAATCTTGAGAAAACCGACCAGGCTCGCCCGATCGAAATGGCTCGACTGAGCCACCTTCCTGTAGCCTGGCTCAGCCAATTGGTCATGGCTCGGCCGGTCGATCCCTCTGTCTGTGGCCTGGCTCGGCCGGTCCACCCTGGCTCGGCCGGTCGAGCCCTCTGTCTGCCACGCTCGGCCGGTCCTGCTCCGCTCGGCAGGTTGACGCCTCCAAACTCCAAAAACGTGCGATTTTCCTCCAAAACTCCACAAAAAATGCTCGATTATGCCCAAAACCTATCCTACACAAATCAAACATACAAAACACGAAAACACAATCAAAATACGACAAAAACATATGATACGGGAGTAAAATAGCCACAAACAAGCATGCACATACATCGAAATATGGGTCATTTTACGCACGTATCAGTTATCATCAAGTGCCTACATGACACTATATTTTCTTCACGCTGAGCTCTGAAAGCGAGCCAGCCTTGCATTGTAGCATGCGAACTACAATGTCACATACCATCTTGTAAAATCATTGAATTACAAGTCAGAGGTTGATGATTTCCATGAAGCCTTGACTCCGGTTTTCTTCCACTTCTGCCAGTAGCTTTGCATTGCCTTATTCATCTTCTCCTCATCTTAGGCTAGATACATGGTGACATTGGGTCCTTCAGTCATCAGGTTTTAGAGGTCTCCCAACATTTCTGCATCCACCTTTATGCGCTTCCTAGAAATACAGACGATGAAATGGGATTCATCCTTGGCAACCACTGCTTAAGCATAGAACTCGACAACTATGTGAGGATAGAACCTCTTGGGCTGATTGGTGAGTGATATGCGTGTAAAATGACCTAATTTTCAATGTGTGAGCGTGCATGTTTGTGGCCATTTTACCCTCATATCATATGTTTCTGTTGTTCTTTCGTTGTGTTTTTGTGTTTTTGGGTTTGGAATGTTGTAGGATGAGTTTTGAGCATAAAAGAGCATTTTTGGTGGAGTTTTGGAGGCAAATCGCATGAGTTTAGAGTTTGGAGGTGTCGACCGGCCGAGCTGAGCAGGCTCGGCCGAGCCATGCTGTTCAGAGGCTTCGACCAGCCTAGCAGAGTAGGACCGGCTGAGCCAAGCCGGGCAGAGAGATTGACCGGCCGAGCTAAGCAAGCTCGACCGATCCTTGCCAACAAAGAGTAGGCTCGGTCGAGCCATTTCTGACCGGGTGAGCCAGAGCGGGTCTCCCAGCAATTTGGCAGTTTCCAGCTTCAACCGGGCTATCCGAGGCCCTGTTAGTTCGTTTATAAAATGGGAATTTTTGAACATTAAGAGAACTTTTGGTTAAATTTCCAATAACCATCACGAGAATTCTCTCTAGATCCATCCCCAAATCATTCCCCATCTACATTCAAGGAGATCTAAGCCACATTCCTCCAATTTGGTGAAGATCAAGGAAGAAAGGGAGGTAGATTGAGTTCAAGGAAGGCAATTGAGGAAGATCACACTTTGACCTAGCAATTTTGTAATGGATTCTATCACTTTTCTTATTGATTTGTACACAATTGAAGGTATGAGGGACTAAATTCATATGTGAGTGTTGTTTGAATGGATATTGTGTTGGATTGATATTGAATTTGATTGTTTACTTCCCTTTGAGAGCTTGAATTGCACTAGATCTTGTTCCTTACCTCTTAGGTGTAGGTAATAGCCAGCTTAGGAGGTAGTTGACATGAACGTTGCAGCCAACACGTGGGCGAAATCGTCGTGTATAGTGTAGATTTGTACGATTTTAGCTCCAATCCTTGTGCGGTGCTAGGTCGTAGGGCAATAATTGACATTCTATTTGGAGTGGTCTAGGGCTTAATAACGTAGCTGTTTGTGAGTCTAAGCATCATCAACCGTTAACTCGCCGTGATAAGGGGTTAACGAGTGTAGGGTCGATTGCTCAACCTCCTAGGGATTAAAAAAAAGGTTTACAACATGATTTGATTCAATTTGACACAATTGATGCTCACTCAACACTCACTCTATTCTCATTGTTGAACTTGACACTTTAATCTACCTAAACAAAGTTAATTGATTGATTTAGTTTGGAAGTTACATCGAAAATGTTTTGATTGTTACTTTATTACATTTATGTAAAGTTTGGTTATGATTTTGCTTAGTTAGATAAACTCTCAACGACTTGTGCTTGCCTAGCTATAAGTTCCTTCAAACGAGTAAATGATGTTCATTAGAGCAAATTGAAAGAACCAGGATTGATAAATTTAACGTGATAAAGTGTTGCAATTTTCACCGTCATCACATTTTTAGCGCCATTGCCGGGGAATCTTCTAGTAGGTCTTGTGAAATTATTGAAAGTTTGAAGACGTGTATGCTAGGTGTTTAGGAAATGCTTGTGTGAATATTGTTACTAACATTTGTTTGCTAATTTTTCTTTTTTGTTTTGTTGAATCGTTTTGTCTTGTAATTGATTTTGTTGATTTTTCCTAGGTAGTTTATGATCAGTCGATCAAAGGCTAGGGAGCTTGAGGAAAGGAAATTTCAAGAAAGGAGAGGAAATATTGAGATTGATTTAGATATGGCTAACCAAGGAGAGGACACCGTTAGGATTGAAGAGTTGGAGAGACAACTTGAGTTAATGAAAGTTTTGCTAAATGAGAGGAATGGTCCTCGTAGACCACTTCAAAACCTTTTTCAACCACAAGGGGAACCGATAACGGGAGGTTTTTTGGTTAGGAGTGAATGCTACACAATTCGAGATAAAGCCGCAATTGGTCCAAATGATCCAAAACAATCAATTTGGGGGGCACGTGACCGAGGATCCGAATGTCCACATCTCTAGATTCTTGGAGATCACGGATACAATAAAGATCAACCAAGTTCCCCAAGATCAAATATGGTTGCGGTTATTCTCATTTTTCTTGAGGGATGGAGCAAGAAATTGGTTCGAAGGATTAGAAAAATCGAATATTGCCACTTGGAAAGAGTTAAGAGAAAAGTTTTTATTCAAGTTTTTTCCGCCAAGTTTAACTTTGAAGAGAAGGGCCGATATAACATCGTTTGGGCAAAGGTACGATGAACCGCTTTATGAAGCATGGGATCGGTTCCGAGAGCTTTTACGCAAATGTCCTAGACATGGTCTTTCCCGGAGTCAACAAATTTGTCAATTCTATGGGGGACTAATCTACGATACAAAAGTGATGATGGATGCTTCATCGGGTGGTGCGTTCCTCGACCAAGAAGAGGAAGATGCTTGGAGAACGATTGAGAAAATAGCTGAAAATAGTTTCCATTGGCCTAAGGAACGAAAAGACTTTCGATCGGTAAAATCGATCAACGAGGCTAAGGAAAGTGAAGAGTTTAAGGAGCAAATAGCGGCTATGGAAAGAAAGCTTGACGCATTATCTACTTCAGGGAATGGAAATGAGGAGATGATGGTGGTTCATCATGAAGAGTCATACCCGTAGAGTGTAAATTTTGTCAATCAAAGGATGGGATATAATGACCGTCATCAATACAACCCGCCGGGTAATATGTATTACCATCCGTCTAACCGGTTTCACCCCAATTTCTCATTTGCAAACCGAAACAATGCTCTCAATCCTCCGTTACAACTTGAAGGAGGAGGTAGTAGCCAAGGGGGGTATACCAGGGGAAATAGTAGATATGCTAACCAAGAGCCGATGAGGAATCCAAATGAGGAAATTGATAAGCGATTTGAGAAATACGATGGCGTGTTCGCAGAAATTCAACTTCAAATTTCTTCAATTGCTAAGCATCAAGTTGGGAAATTCCCAAGTGACACGGAAGTGGTACAAAAGAAAGGGTGTAATATGGTCGAAGATGAAAGTAGGATGGAGGAAAATTTTGAAGTGATGACTCCTAAGGTTGAGATGGTGGAAGTTGAAGAAGTGTTGAGTTTGGTTGTTGAAGAAGAGAAGGAGGTTGAAGTAGAGAAGATGGAAACAAAGAATGATGAGCACACCGAGAATGTGCATTTCTTCGATTATGTGAAGAAAGGAGACATTGAAATGCCGCTACCGGAAGAGATTGAACGAGTGCCTATGTTGGATAAACTTGTTGGAGGTGAAGAAATCTTGGATGGTAGTACTTGTGAATTGGGAAATAGTGAACAAGGAGAGAAGAGTATTGCTAGCAAAAATGAGGACCCGGGAGGCTTTGTGATTGGATGTAAAATTGGTGATATTTGCATTGAGAAAGCTTTGTGTGACTCCGGAGCTAGTGTTAATATCATGTCATGGGACTTGTACAAAGAATTGGAGGTAGGAAGTCTTAAACCCACAAGTCAAGTCTTACAATTGGCGAACCATGCTCTATTTTGCCCACGGGGGGTTGTTGAAGACATTCATGTTGAGGTCTTGACGTTTACATTCCCGGGTGATTTCCTTGTTGTGGATATGAAGAACAAGGGTAGCATTCAATTGATCTTCGGAAGGCCATTCTTACACACGGCCGACGCATTATTCGATATGAAACATGGTGAGCTCACATTTCGATGTTGTGGCAAAGAAGTTGTGTTCTCTCTACCTTCGAAAAACATGAATGAAAATGAAGTTGAAAATAGTGGAAAGAAGAAAAGATTGAAGGATGAGCTTGTCCCGGGATTAGATGTCATGGGGGAAAGTGAAGAAAACGATGATCCGGGGGATGAAGATGAGTTAGATCAAGGAAGGTTGAAGAAGGCTCGAGTGGATCTGGATCCACCTAGGAGTGCAAGAAGGAAGTTGTTCTTCCCAGAGGATCATGTGACTATGGACCAAGGTATGAGTTCGGGGTCGGCACCCTTTGATCATGATTGACTGTGAGGTATAGTCGTCGAGCTATCGACGTTAAAAAAGCGCTGGTTGGGAGGCAACCCAATGGTTTTTAATTTTGTTAATTTTCATGTTTGAATAATTGATAGTTTTCGATTTTGGTTGAATAATGTTGTTTATTGATGTGAAGGATTCTTAATTGTTTGTGGTTCTACAATGTTGATTGGCAATGTGATTGAAGATCAGAAATGTTGGAGGCGAAGTGACCGGGATTATGCAGAAAAACTGTGGAAAAAAATCGAGAAAGGGGCTTCGCTCGGCCGAGCTCAATCGTGCCAGGCAAAAGGATCGCAAACAGAGGCCTCGCTCGGTCGAGCGAGGCAGGCTCGGCCGAGCTGGATCGTGCCAACTCACAAATTCGTGAACAGAGGCGTCGCTCAATCGAGCCATCTGTCACTCAGCCGAGCGGTGATCGTAATATTATTTAACTGCAATTTAGCAGAGCTAATAATACAACGGCAAAGATAAAATTATCGATCCCACAGGGAAAGAAGTAACGAATAATCTTTAAGTACTAAATCAGGCGTTCTTGAAAATATTGATTAGGAAAATCAAATGAAAAGGTTTTGGTTGTTTTGAAAATCTCAATCTTTGCTATCGAAAATTAAAAAGGAAAATTGAAAAGCTTTTGAAATCAAATAAGAGAAGCACAGATTCCAGGGATATCTACCTATCAAGTATAACATGTATGAACGAATCGATTAATTCCTAATTTTAATTCCTCTTCGTAGTGAAACATCAGAAAAGTATTACGAACTTCTTTGTTGGACAATTCGTAAAGTAGATTAGTCAATTACCTATCTCCGCTCGGTCTCAAGATAAATTAACTAACTCCCAAGTTCTACAGATTTATTCCTACAATTAATCTCCTTCAGTTACGACAAGAAATCAGATTATATTGTGAAAATCTCTTTCGATTGAAAACTATTACAGTTACGTCTCAAGTAATCAACTAGATAATCCTAATATGTGATTAGCAAATCAAGATTATGAATAAGCACAGATTTCACAAACTACGAAGGGAAAGGGAAAATAATTCGATTAATCACAACATGCATACATTGATAGTTCGAAACCCTAGAATCTGAGAGAGGATTTAGTTACACATATTCATGGTAATATTGATCATAGAAAAATACAACCTGAATATCATAAAAACTGGAATCCGGAAATCTTCTCGTAGAAACTTGTCTTCAAACATAAAAATTCTTCAACTCTAATATTCTAATAATTGCTCTACCTCTGAAATCTGGAATAAAAGCATGCTTAAAACTCGATTTTACAAGGTTATTTATAGAGGTGGAGGTGTATCATATCAAATCTAGGACTAAAGATATGCATTAATCTCCAAATCAGATCCAGATCAGGTTTCCGCGTGCGCGTCTGATTGGCGTCGATCGCGTCTCAACTTCTTGCCTCGTCGACCGCTTCTGAAAAGCATCGATCGACGCGGCCTCCTTCTTCCGTCGATTGCCTTCTTCTTTGCTTCGTCGATCGTTTGGCAACTGTTGCCTCATCTGCGCGGTCTCACGGTTTTGGCCATAACTTCTTCATCCGAACTCCGATCGACCCGATTCCAGTTGCACTGGAGAGCTAACTCAAAGCATCATCCATTGACATGCGCCAATAGCCCGAATTCCTCTTGTGGAAAAACTCTTCACTGCTACTCTTACACGTCACTGCTTCCGGAACGGTTTTCTCATGAGTTTAGGCCTAAAAACCTGCATAAACCTCAAAATACACCTAAAACCACCTAATATTGATTCATGCATAAAATATATATATAAACTCAACAAAACTACATAAAATAGTATAAAAATAATATAGATAAGTGAGTCAAATAACGAGCTTATCAAGCGGCACATGGTTTTTAAATTTCGGGCGATCCCCATTTCGCCCCATCTTCATTTCGGTCAAAATTTCTCTTCTTTAATTTTCTCTAATACCCTATTGCTTTGATTTGTTCATATCTCAACCTTCAATTTTGATTATGGCTAGAAAACGAGCGCGCGGTGAGTCTTCTTCTTCAAGTGGTCGCCCAAAGGGATTCGACGATGAGGAATTTGCTAAATACGAGAGTTTGGCGAATCGGCAATTCATTGGCACCAAGTATTTATGTCGGGAGATGTTGAAAGCCTTGAAGTTGAAGGATGATGTTTGGAGTCTCCTCAGCGGCATCAGATGGAAGAAGCTGCTCAATGCTAAGTGGCCCGGATACATGGAGCTGTCGAGGGAGTTCCTTGCCTCCGTCACAGTCATGAAAGGTGCGGGAGGAATACCTTTATCCATGAAGTTTAAACTCCAAGGTAAGGAATATTTCTATCAGTGGGCTAAGCTTGACGAAATTTATGGTTGTGATCCTGATTCTATATTTCTGCATGAGAATGTAAGCATGGGGGAGTTTTGGGAGGCGATAACCGGTATTTCACCTGGTCAGAATTTTAATATCAAGAATTGTCCTGCTACGTCAATTAGGAATCCTGTTATTGGTTATATACATAAATTTGTTGGTGGTTCAGTTGGTGGGAGATATGAGTCGAGTAATGTGATTACGTCTGAACTATATATGCTGCATGCTTTAATGAATTGAATTAAGTTTTCCCAGGGGGCAATGTTGATGGATGCGTGGAGTCGGGTGCTAATACCAACACCCGTACTTTTTGTTGTGGGATGATCACTCTGTTGTTTGAGAATGTAGGGGTGCCATTGTCGAGCGCAACCGCTCCGACTATATTTTTGAATTCAAACTCTTTATTAGCAGGACGGTTTTTGGTTCCTGGGCAATGAGGCTTTATTTACTACAAGTTTGGGAATTTGGCTTTACCGATGCCCCATTCGAATTGGACAACAGTTTTGGATTTGACTGATAGATCCAACTGGTTGTTGGACACCGACGAGCATAAAGATGTTTTTGGAGTGTTGTCTGTGGATGGGTATTTTACTATTCTCCAGCATCTTTTGGAGGATGATCAGGGGCAATTATAGGAAGCCGACCCGAGCACCCGTGCACCTTCACAACCTCGGTAGAATTCAGTTACAGAATGGCAGCGGCAGATGTTGTCTATACTTACGAGGACTACTAATAAGGTCCACTCTTTGTCTTCTTCCTTGCAGGGTCTTGACATGAGGATGAATTCTCTACATGATGATTTTGCTACCTTCCGAGAGGGGTATTTGGTGGATCAAGCCACCATTGCATCAAGGTTTGATGGCATTGACCGGAGCGTAGAAACCTTGCAGGAGGATTTCCATGAGCTCCATCGCCGAGTGCCCATTACATATTCCTCTCGCTGGACTCGCCAACCACCAGCAGATCAGGGGGAGTGAGAGTGCACCGTATACCTTTTTACAAACTTAGTCTAACTTGACTAAGTTTGGGGGGAATGGTCGGTATCCGGTGCTCTACTCTGGTTCACTATTCTCTCTATCTCTATCTTAGTTTAGTTTAGTTTAGTTTAGTTTGAATTGATTTTAAATGATTTGATCTTCGATTGGGTTATATAATGGTATTGATCTACTTCTACTTTGGTTTGAATGATGGATTTGGATGTGGATGTTGTTTGGATGCTTTGATTTTAATTGAATGGTTTGTTGATGGATTATTAGCGAGTTTGCATGAGATTTAATTCTTTCCATTTGGTTTGGTTTGTGGATATGTTGAACGGTTTGGTATGAATGGTGGAGCTAGTGGATATTGCTTTATTTTTGTTGATGATTGGTTTGTGGAAAGTCCGTGGAAATGAGAACTTAATTGGCTTGTTTATGCTCAATAATTTGGTGGTGTTTGTGTTGATTTGTAGTAGGTACAAATAAGGCATGGGAGAGCGGTTTGATCGTGTCTACCAATGGGTAACGCTTTCTTTCGTTTCTTTTGCCAATTACCTTCATTACAATTGTTTCATAGCATGTAGATTGTTGTTAGTTTGTTGTGTGCTTGTTTGTGTGTGTGTGATGAACCCAAACAAGAACTTGAGGTTTAAATCATGATTTACTTAGTAAGCTTCATATCTACCTTAATCAATGATAGGGCGGAATCTAGTTGTCAAGGCATGCTTTAGTTGAACTTTTGAATTGTCGAGTTTTGTGTGTGGTTAATTCATAGGACTTGACAAAAAGCTGTGAGGTTTGAGCTATGATATTGTCATATCTTTATTTTATGTGAGTGGCAAGATTGAGAGCACAAGATCTAGAATTGCATATATTCTCTATCTATTTGGCATGAGTTTGATAACTAAAAAAATATATTAGGCTATCGATTCTAAGTCCTACCTTTCACTCCGGGAGTATAAGGTGGTTGTTATCATAATTTTTCCTTTCATATCTTTGACCCCCGTGATTGTGCTTTAATGATGAATTTTCTTTGAACTATTAGAACAACATGTTTGGGGAATGAGTGTATGAGGGTGAATACGGTGATGAGAGTTGGGATGGGAGTTGTTTGGTATCTTTGTATGGCAATTGTTGAGGCATGGAAGGTATGACATAAAGGGTTGAAGTGAATCCTAGGAAAAATGGAGCACCAACAAAAATTTTTGGTGCTTGAGAAAAAAAGAGAAGGAAAAAAAAAGAGAAGAAAGAGAGGCACCATGAAATGAATGAATGATGGTGTTAGAAAATATGAAAAAGAAAAAGAAAAGAAAAAAAAAGAGGGGAGAAAAAATGTTGTGAATGAAAAAGCCTCGGGTTTGAAGTGGATTGAAGAGAATAAGTTTGGGTGTTTTGGGAAATGGAGTAGTCACTTTTAGCCCAAAACCACCTACCTTTTAGTGAGCCATGTTATAACCGAAAACAAACCTTTTTTTATTTTAGGAGCCATCTCGTTGTAGTATAGTGGTGAGAATAGTTTCAAGTCTTTGTAAATTGTGCTCGATATCTTGTGAATGAGTGAAATCTCATCAACCCCTAAACACGTAAGGGAGTGTTTTCATTTCTTTATCCAAAATTGATGAGTGGTTCAAGTCGTTAGCATTAACCGTGTCACAAAGTTAGGTAATAATCTCGATTGATTAGGGCATGCCAAGATAATCAGGATAAGCTATGAGGTGGTTTCATCAGGTTCATGGATTGCTTTATTTTGTTTTGATTGAGGACAATCAAAGGTTCAAGTTTGGGGGATTATGATATGCGTGTAAAATGACCTAATTTTCGATGTGTGAGCGTGCATGTTTGTGGCCATTTTACACTCATATCATATGTTTATGTTGTTCTTTCGTTGTGTTTTCATGTTTTTGTGTTTGGAATGTTGTAGGATGAGTTTTGAGCATAAAAGAGCATTTTTGGTGGAGTTTTGGAGGCAAATCGCACGAGTTTGGAGTTTGGAGGTGTCGACCGGCCGAGCTGAGCAAGCTAGCCGAGCCATGCTGTTCAGAGGCTTCAACCGGCCAAGCCAAGCCGGACAGAGAGCTCTACCGAGCCTTGCCAACAGAGAGCAGGCACGGTCGAGCCATTTCCGACCGGGCGAGCCATACTTCGACCGGGCGATCCGAGGCCCTGTTAGTTCGTTTATAAAAGGGGAATTTTCGAACATTAAGAGAACTTTTGGTCAAATTTCCAATAACCGTCACAAGAATTCTCTCTAGATCCATCCCCAAATCATTCCCCATCCACATTCAAGGAGATCTAAGCCACATTCCTCGAATTTGGTGAAGATCAAGGAAGAAAGGGAGGTAGATTGAGTTCAAGGAAGGCATTTGAGGAAGATCACACTTTGACCTTGCAATTTTGTAATGGATTCTATAACTTTTCTTATTGATTTGTACACAATTGAAGGTATGAGGAACTAAATTCATATGTGAGTGTCGTTTGAATGGATATTGTGTTGGACTGATTTTGAAATTGATTGTTTACTTCCCTTTGAGAGCCTGAATTCCACTAGATCTTGTTCCTTACCTCTTAGGTGTAGGTAATAGCCAGCTTAGAAGGTAGTTGATGTGAACGCTGCAGCCAACACGCGGGCGGAATCGTCGTGAATAGTGTAGATTCATACGATTTTAGCTCCAATCCTTGTGCGGTGCTAAGTTGTAGGACAATAATTGACAATTTTTTTTGGAGTGGTCTAGGGCTTAATAACGTAGCTGTTTGCGAGTCTTAGCATCATCAACCGTTAGCTCGCCCTGACAAGGGGTTAACAAGTGTAGGGTCGATTGCTCAATCTCATAGGGATTAAAAAAAAGGTTTACAACATGATTTGATTCAATTTGACACAATTGATGCTCACTCAACACTCACTCTATTCTCATTGTTGAACTTGACTCTTTGATCTACCTAAACAAAGTTAATTGATTGATTTAGTTTGGAAGTTACTTCGAAAATGTTTTGATTGTTGCTTTATTACATTTATACAAAGTTTGGTTATGATTTTGCTTAGTTAAATAGACTCTCAACGACTTGTGCTTGCCTAGCTATAAGTTCCTTCAAACGAGTAAATGATGTTCATTAGAGCGAATTAAAAGAACCTGGATAGATAAATTTAACGTGATAAAGTGTTGCAGTTTTCACTGTCATCAATGAGAAAATCAACAAGTCCCTCCCTCTCAAGCATCTCTACAAGCTTCAAGTCATAGTTCTTCTTCACCAACTTTTAGTTGAGAATATTCTCCTTTTAAACTTGCGCTAACCTCTTCTACGCAGTAGTAAGACGGCTAAGATTCTCCTTATCCTTGGACAAAACCACCAGCTTGGCATGGTTGATGCTATCATTAATGTCCTTGGCCTTGAATATTCTAGTGAAAGATACTTTGTGCTCAAGATAATCCGTGGGTTAAGCAGTGTGCAAATGTCCAGCCATTGATTTCAAATGATTGAGGAGCGAAAGTGAATAAGAATCAGAGAAATAAATGCATTCGAGAATTTAGAATGTAATAGGTTTTGAATAAAGAATGATGACCCCTATTTATAGCAAATGGTGCACGTGAAAAGGGCGAACCAGATTGATTTTGGTTTTGAAGATCAAAGGTCAAGAAACTTGTGATTGTTGTTGTCTCTGACCCACGTCCTTAAGACATAGAGTTGTGAATATGGCGCACTCATATTTCTTCGGGGACTAAGCAGCATTAAATTTTGCATTTAATGGTTTCGTGCAACTGACATTTTCTCTTTTAAAATTCCCGCCATTGGCAAGTTTGCTGAATGGGTACTAGTTTTTAGTAAGTGAGAGAAATTGGTTGGTCTTCAGACTCATCCGCTCAAACTGGTTAACTTTAGAAAACTGATAGATGGTACCAGTTTGTAATCTTCTTAAGAAAACTAAAAACTGGGAGCCAATTTTTTTGCTTCTACTTCAGAAAAACCAAGAAAGAGAGTTTGGACTCACTCATCTTCATATGCTATCTCGTCAAACTCCAAAAGACCAAGTTTGAAGCACGACTCCTTGAACCTAGCTTCTGGAAAAGGCTTGGTGAAGATATCTGCAAGTTGATCCTCTGTTCGAATATATTCAAAGGAGATGCCCTTGTTTTTTTACATGATCTTGGATGAAGTGGTGACTGATGTCTATATGCTTAGTTCTGGAGTGGTGAACTGGATTCTTCGTGATGCACATTACGCTATTATTGATGCAATAGATTAGCACACATCCAGAACTGACATCATAGTCCATCAGTTACTACTTGACCCACAAGACTTACGTATAGCAACTGTAATGGAGGTTGCAACTGAGTGTTGCTTCTTGGTGAAGTAGCTTATTAGTTTGTGACCCAAAGAATGGCATGTACCATTGGTACTTTTTCGATCGATTCAGCATCCTCCAAAGTCTAAATCAAATACCCATTGAGTGTAAGCTCACCACATATTGGATACCAAATTCATAGAGACTTAGTATACTCTCCATTGAGTGATTTTTTGTATTAGATTGAAATCTTGCGTACACTCTAACAACAGAGGAGATATCAGGCCTACTGCTATCAAGTAAATCAAGGATCCAATGATACCTCTATAGCTAGTTGGATCAACTTGTTCTCCCTCTTCATCCATTGTGATCTGAGCTCTTGGACTTATCGGAATTCTAAGAGTTTTAGTCATCTCCGGATGAAATATGTTGATGAGGTCCTTTGTATACTTCCTTTGAAGTATAAAAATTTCTATTGGGACCGAGATACTTGAAGTCCAAGGAAGTATGTCTTCTTTCCCATTTTGCTCATCTGAAAGTGGCTTTGCATGAGCTAGGTGAACTTCTCACAGAGAGATGAGTTCCTAGATCCAAAGATAATATCATCAACATAAATCTAGACCACTAGAATGTCCTCAGCATCTTTGATAAGGAAGAGAGTTATGTCTATCTTCTCTTTCCTGAATCAATTCATCATTAGAAATTAGAACAAGGTCTCATAACAAATTGAGAAGTAGAAATAGGAATCTTCCCCAAATTGGATTTGGTTGCCTTGATCTACCATCTTGAATCTTCAATCTCCTCCAAGTATTGATGAAATAATCTCCTAGATGATCTAGGATTTTGATGAATTGAAATGGAAAAAATGGAATCTAAGGGAAAATCTAGCTAACGTATATGAAAAATGACAAAAAGTTCTTCAAATAACTGCCTTTTCCCCTTTTATAGGCAAGCAATCAGGGCCTCGGATCACCCGGTCGAAGTATGGCTCGCCCGGGCAAAGCTGGAAACAGCCACAAATCAGGAACCGCCCAGGCTCGGCCGATCCTGCACCTGCTCGACCGAGCCTGGTCTCTGTCGGCCTGGCTTGACCGGTCCTGCACCCGCTCGACCGGTCGAGCCCTCAGAACACCCTGCTCCGCCGGTCCTGCACCCGCTCGGCCGGTCGAGCCCTCTGAAAGCCCTGCTCGGCCGGTCCTGCACCAGCTCGGCCGGTCGAGCTCTCCAAACTCCAAACACGTGCGATTTTCCTCCAAAACTCCACCAAAATTGCTCGTTTATGCCCAAAACCTATCCTACACACATCAAACACACAAAACACAACCAAAATACGACAAAAACATATGATACGGGAGTAAAATAGCCACAAACAAGCATGTACACATATCAAAATATAGGTCATTTAACGCACGTATCATAATCCCCCAAACTTGAACCTTTGATTGTCCTCAATCAAAACAAAGTAGAGTAATTAATCTACCTCATGCAATACCTCAGAGCTCATCAAAGTAATCTTAGCATGTTCAAGTAAAACGAGATCATCACCTAACTTTGTAACAAGGTTAATGCTAAGGAAATGAACCACTCATCAAAAATGGATATAAGAAACGAAAGCGCTCCCTCACGTGTTTAGGGATGATGAGATTCACACATTCACAAGATATCGAGCTTGATTTCCATAGGCTTGCATCCATTCTCACCACTATACTACAACGAGTTAGTTTCTAGAATCAAAAAGGTCTTTACACGGGTTGTAACGTGGCTAACTAAGAGGTGGGTGGTTTTGGGCCAAAGTGACTAAACTTCTCAATTTCCCAAAACCCCCAAACTTGTTCATTTCGAACCATTACAAACCTCCGAGGCTTTTCATTTCTCCCACATTTTTTCTTTTTTTTTCTTTTCCTTTTCTTTTTCTTTTTTTTTTCTTTCTTTTTCATCCTTTTTCAAATGCACCATCATTCTTTCATTTAGTCGGTGCCTCTCTCTCCAAACACTTGCACCAAAATTTTGTAGGTGCCCATTTTTCTAAGATCAACAACAATCCCTTATTTCATATCTTTCATGCCTCAACATTTCCCATCAATACACATTCAATCAATTCCCAGCCCAACTCTCATCACCGTATTCACCCTCATACACTCTTTCCCCCCAATATGGTCCTAATTATATAAAAGAAAATTCACCAATAAAGCTCAATCACGGGGGTCAAAGATATGAAAGGCAAAATAATGAAACAACCACATTATACTCCCGGTGTGAAAGGTAGGACTAAGAAATGATGGCCTAAGATCATTTTCTAGTTACACACTCATGGCAATAGATAGAGATGGGATGCAAGTTCTAGATCTCGTACTCTCAATCTTGCCACTCACAAACAATAAATATATGACAATATCATGGCTCAAACCTCACAGCTTTTTGTCAAGTCCTATGCATTAACCACACACAAAACTCGGCAATTCAAAAGTTAAACTTAAGACATGCTTCGAAAACTAGATTCCGCCCTATCATAAGTTGAGGTAGACATCAAACTCCACTAAGTAAATCATGATTAAATCTCAAGCCTCATCTAGGTTCATCACACACACACACAAGCACACAACAATCCTACAACAATCTACATTCCAAAACACAAATGTAACGAAACTAGATGGTAGGAAAGACGATAGAAAACGTTACCCATCAGTAGGCACGATCATCGCTCTCCATTCCTTATTTGCACCTACTACAAAGCATACACCACCAAACAATTGAGCATAAACTAGCCGATAAAGCTCTCATATCCACCAACTTCCACAAACCAATTATCAACAAAAATACAACAATATCCACCATTTCCACCATTCATTCCAAACCCTAACATATCCACATGCCAAAACCAAATGGAAAGAATTAACCACATGAAAACTTGCCAAAATAATCCATCAATACATCATATAAAATCATCCCACAATCATCATCAAAATTAAAATCCAAAGTAGAAGTTAATCATAGTACAACCAAATCGAAGTTCCATATTTTTGAAATTCAACTACACTAGGCTAAACTAGAAAGCATCATAAATATAGAGAGATAGAGAAGAGAATGAACCAGAGCACCAACTACCGACACTTCCCCCCAAACTTAGTCAAGTGAGACTAAGTTTGTAACAAGGTAGTCGGTGCGTCATTGCTCATCCCTATCCTGCTGCTGCTGTTGGCGTTCCCGGCGGGACTGGTACGGAATGGGGACCCGGCGCTGAAGCTCCCTGACATCTTCCCTAATAGAGTCAACTCGCCTATCAAGGCCATCAAAGCGAGAAGTCATAAAAGTGTCAAGACCCTGCAAGGAAGAAGACAAAGACTCTATAGATGCATTAGTTTGCTGCAACATAGAGTACATCTGCTGCTGCCAATCTGTCAACGGAGTCTGCCCAGGCCGCTGAGGTGCACGGGTACTCGGACCGGCCTCCCTCAACTGTTGATGCTCTGCCTCAGAAAGGTGCCGGAGGATCGTAAAATATCCATCAGGAGATAGCACTCCAACGACATCCTTATGGTCCTCGGTATCCAGCAACCAGTTGGATCTATCAGACAGATCCGCCACTGTTGTCCAATCCTGACGAGGCATCTCCATTTCCAAATTCCCAAATTTATAATATACCAAATTTTGTTGCCCAGGAACCAAAAATCGTCCAGCTAACAATGAGCTAGAATCCAAAAACAAAGCAGGAGCAGTAGGACCAGACAATTCAACACCAATATCCTCAAAAATAGGAGTTAACATTCCACAAGTGAAAGTGCGGGTGTTTGTGTTAGCAGCTCGACTCCAAGCATCCATCAACATAGCCCCCAACGAAAATTTTACCCCATGCATCAAAGCATACAACATGTGAAGTTCCGGAGTAATCACATTACTCGACTCATACCTCCCACAGACAGAACCACCAACAAACTTATGAATATATCGAATAACAGGATTCCAAATTGATGTAGCTCTACATTCCTTGATATTGAACTTCCTATCTAATGTAATCCCAGTAATAGCTTCTCAAAATTCCCCCAAATTAACATTCTCATGCACAAAAATCGACTCAGGATCACTACCAAAAATTTCATCAATTTTGGCTTTTTGGTAGAAGTATTTCGTACCTCTGAGTTTGAATTTCAACGACAACGGTAGACCTCCTATTCCTTTCATGACCGTGACCGAGGCGAAGAACTCCCGAGACAACTCCATGTAGCCCGGCCATTTGGCATTAAGCAACTTCTTCCACCCGATTCCGGTAAGAATGCTCCAGACATCATCCTTCAATTTTAGAGTCTTCAACGTCTCGCGGCACACATATTTCGTGCCCACAACTTGCCTCTTCGCCAAACTTTTGTATTTCGCGAACTCCTCATCAACAAATTTCTTTGGGCGCCCATTTGAAGAAGAAGACTCCCCCCTTGCTTGTTTGCTTGTCATGAGACAAATTGAAATGTTAGACAAGAACAATTGAACACACCAAAGTATGGGAGAAAATTTGGAAAGAGAAATTTCGACCGATCGGGAAATGGCTCGAGCGATTGCTCGGGCGAAAATTTAAACTCGCGCGTGGCTCGGTCGAGCGCCAGATGGCTCGACCGAGCAGAGGGTCTGTCCGCGCACGATCGCTGCTTGGCACGCCATGGCTCGGACGAGCCTGCACCCGCTCGGCCGAGCGAACCCTCTGTCCCAAGCTTTCGCTTTGGCTCGGCCGAGCCTGCACCCGCTCGGCCGAGCAGCCCTTGTTTCCCCCATTTCTTGCCTTTCCTCCGACATTTTCACGAACAACCTGCCTTCCATCCTTCCTATTCTTCAATCACCATGCAAAATAGACTTGTAAATCCACACACAATTAAGAATCCTTCATCAACAAACACTAAACAACATTATTAAACCAAATCAATAACACCATTATTCAAAAACATGGAAATAACAAAATTTAAACATTGGGTTGCCTCCCAACAAGCGCTTGTTTAACGTCGAAAGCTCGACGACCATACCTCAAGTCAATCATGGTCCCATGGTGCTGATCCCGAGCTCATACCTTGATTAAGCACGACATCATCCTCCGGGAAAAACAATTTCCTCCGTGCACTTCGAGGTGGATCCGGCTCTACTCGAGCCTTCTTTGTCCGAAGTTGTTCATATCCATCAAAGTCTCCCGGATCATCTTCCTCTTCATCCTCGTACTCCTTGAGGTTTAATCCCGGATCTAGCACATCCTTTAATCTCTTCTTCCTATCAACTCTCTCCTCTTCAAATTCATGCAAATTCTTTTGAGGTAAGGCAAAAACAACTTCTTTTCCCCCACACCGGAAAGTAAGCTCGCCTTGTTTCATGTCAAAGAGCGCATCGGCCGTATGTAAGAAAGGCCTTCCAAAAATCAATTGAATGCCACCCTTGTTCTTCATGTCTAACACAAGAAAATCTCCGGGAAATGTGAAAGTCAACACATCCACATGCACATCTTCAACCACTCCACGATGACAAAATAGAGCTTGGTTTGCTAGTTGCAAGACTTGATTTGTGGGTTTAAGATGTCCAACATCCAGCTCTTTGTATAAATCCCACGACATTATGTTAACACTAGCTCCGGAATCACACAAGGCTTTTTCAACCTTCACGTCTCCAATTTGACAACCAATTACAAAACCTCCCGGATCCTCCTTTTTGCTAGCTATGTTCTTCTCTTCATATTCTTGACTTCCCGGTTCATGTGGTTCACCATCCAAAGTTACCTCAATTCCAACAAGTTCGTCTAACAATGGAACACGTTTAATTTTATCCGGAAGTGGCATCTCTATATCCCCTTTCCTAACATAATCAAAGAAATGCACCTTCTCAACTTGTTCTTCCTTCTCAACTTGTTCTTCTTTCTCATTTTCCACACTCTCCTCTTTCAACTCCTTTCCATCTTCCTTGATTTCAACACTTTCCACTTTTGGAGTCATGACCTCCAATTTCTCATTCAACCTATCTTCACCATCAATCATGTTACACCGTTTCTTTTGGACGATCTCCGTATCGCTTGGAAATTTCCCAGCTTGATGTTTACAACTTAATTGTTTAGCAATTGAAGAAATTTGAAGCAGGATTTCCGCGAACATTCCATCATACTTCTCAAACCTTTTATCGATCTCTTCATTCGGATTCCTCCTCACCTCTTGATTCACATATCTACTTCCTCCCCCTGCGTATCCCCCTTGACTACTACTCCCTCCGCCTTCCAATTGCATAGGAGGGTTAAGAGCGTTGTTCGGATTTGCATAGGAGAAATTTGGGTGGAAACGGTTGGACGGATGATAATACATGTTTCCTTGAGGATTGTATTGGGGCCGGTTGTTGTACCCCATCCTTTGATTAACGAAGTTTACATTCTCCGAGTAAGCATTGTCATGCTTAAGGATCATCATATCCTCTTCCACTTCCTGAAGTAGATAGCTTGTCAAGCTTCTTTTGCATGGCCGCAATTTGTTCTTTAAAATCTTCCGGCTCATAAGCGTCATTGACCGACTTCACCGGCCTATAATCCTTCCATTCCCTTGGCCATTGGAAACTGTTTTCGGCCATTTTTTCAATTGTTTTCCAAGCATCCTCTTCTTCTTGATCAAGAAATGCACCTCCCGAAGAAGCATCCATCATGACCTTTGTATCGTAATTCAAACCACCGTAGAATTGGCAAATTTGTTGACTCTTCGATAGACCATGGCGAGGGCACTTACGTAAGAGTTCTCGGAACCTATCCCAAGCTTCATAAAGAGGCTCATCGTACTTTTGCCCGAATGAAGTTATGTCCGCCCTTTTCTTCAAAGTTAAGCTTGGTGGAAAAAACTTAAAGAGGAACTTCTCTCTTAACTCTTCCCAATTGGCTATATTTGTCTTGTCTAGACCCTCGAACCAATGCCTTGCCGAATCCCTCAATGAAAACGAGAATAGTCGCAGCCGAATTAAGTCTTGAGGAACCTGATTGATTTTAATGGTATCCGTGATTTCCAAAAATTGGGATATGTGCACATTCGGATCTTCGGTAGCATGTCCTCCAAACTGATTATTTTGTATCATTTGAACCAATTGAGGCTTAATTTCGAACTGCGTGGTATTGACTCCTAGTCGGAAACCACCGGTCATCGGCTCTCCTTTAGGTCGGAAAAGATTTTGTAGTGGTCTACGAGGACCATTCCTCTCATTGAGCAACGCCTTCATCAATTCAATTTGCCTTTCTAACTCTCCAATCCTCATTGTATCTTCCCCCGGATTAGCCATTTCCAAATCAATCTCAATACTTTCTTGTCTTTGTTGTTCTTTTCTTTCCAAGAGTTCACGAGCCTTAGACCTCGTGATCATATACAACCTACACCTCACAAAAGATTCCAATTACCAAACAAAACAGCTAGATCAAACAAACCAAATTCAACTATCAAACAACAAACTACAAGCAAAACAATTCACACAAGCAATATAACAAACACCTAGCCTACAAGCTTCACTTTTCCCCCAATATCTAGCAACCTATTAGATGAAGTTCCCCGGCAACGGCGCCAAAACTTGATGCGGCTAAAAGTTCAATCGAATTAAACTCTCAACTACACAAAGAATAAAATATCAAATCCAGGTTCTTCTCCGCTTCGCCTGCTAGAGTATCGGGATACTACGGCAAAGTTCTTATAGCTAGGCAAAATCTATCGTTGAGTAGTTATTCTATCACCTAGACAAGCAATGTAAACCTATGATAACAATATATGTCAAACATTGAATTAAACAATCAATCAATATTCACTCAATTCTTTTCGCAATTTGGTAAACCAAAACAAACAAATTCTCAAATTAGGAAGATAGGATGTTGAGATGAGTGTAGATGCAATCAAATTAGGTCAATCATTGATGTAAACACATTTTAATCCCTAGGAGATTGAGCAATCGACCCTACACTTGTTAACCCCTTGTCACGGCGAGCTAACGGTTGATGATCTAGAACTTGCAAACCATCACGTTATTAAGCCCTAGACCACTCCAAATAGTTCGTCAATTATTGCCCTACGACCTAGCACCGCACATGGATTGGAACTAAAATCGTATGAATCTACACTATTCACGACGATTGCGCCCGCGTATTGGCTGCAGCGTTCACGTCAACTACCTCCTAAGTTGGCTCTTACCTACACCTAGGGGGTAAGGAACAAGTACTAGTGCAATTCAAGCTCTCAAAGGGAAGTAAACAAGCATTCCTCAAACCAAATGATCATGCATCCTTACTCAAATCAACATCCAAGTAGAATTAGAACTTCATACCTTTCAATTGTACAAATACAAGTTTGAATTCAATGAACATCATTACAAATTAAGAAGTAGAAATAGGAATCTTCCCCAAATTGGATTTGGTTGCCTTGATCTACCACCTTGAATCTTCAATCTCCTCCAAGTTTTGATGAAATAATCTCCTAGATGCTCTAGGATTTTGATGAATTGGAATGGAAAAAATGGAATCTAATGGAAAATCTAGCTAACGTATATGAAAAATGACAAAAAGTTCTTCAAATAACTGCCTTTTCCCCTTTTATAGGCAAGCAATCAGGGCCTCGGATCGCCCGGTCGAAGTATGGCTCGCCCGGGCGAAGCTGGAAACCGACACAAATCAGGAAAAACCACCCAGGCTCGGCCGATCCTGCACCTGCTCGACCGAGCCTGGTCTCTGTCGGCCTGGCTCGACCGGTCCTGCACCCGCTCGACCGGTCGAGCCCTCAGAACACCCTGCTCGGCCGGTCCTGCACCCGCTCGGCCGGTCGAGCCCTCTGAATGCCCTGCTCGGCCGGTCCTGCACCCGCTCGGCCGGTCGAGCACTCTAAACTCCAAACACGTGCGATTTTCCTCCAAAACTCCACCAAAATTGCTCGTTTATGCCCAAAACCTATCCTACACACATCAAACACACAAAACACGAAAACACAACCAAAATACGACAAAAACATATGATACGGGAGTAAAATAGCCACAAACAAGCATGTACACATATCAAAATATAGGTCATTTTACGCACGTATCACATACCAATCTCGTGGTGCTTGCTTCAACCTTTATAGAGCTTCCTGTAGCTTATAAACCTTTGTGCCTACTTCAAATTCTCGAGGTTGTACCACGTAAACCTCCTCTTTTAGTTCTCCATTCAGAAAGGTACTCTTCACATCCATCTGATAGATTGTGAAGTTGTGATAAACTGCATAGGCTAAGAATAGCCTAATAGCTTCCAGTCTGGCTACTGGTATGACGGTTTCATCAAAATCTATGCCTTCACATTGCCTGTATCCCTTGGCATCTAGTCTTGCCTTGTTCCCGACTATGTTACCAGCTTCATCCTGTTTGTTCTTAAAGACCCACTTGGTTCATATCACAAATTGATGAGTAGGCCTCTCCACCAAGTACCGAACATTGTTGCGGGTCAACTCTGAAAGCTCTTCAAGCATTGCGTTTATCCAGTCCGACGATTATAGAGCTTCTCCAATCTTTGTCGACTCTGATTGGAAAACATAGTATATAAGTAGTGCACTTCTATGCCTCGTTCTGACAGGGTTAGCAACATCATCTAATATTGATTGTTCTGAATGATTTCTCAGTCATTAACATCTATGAAGCTCACTGACTTCAACTAGTTGTACAAAAGGTTCTAGATTGAGCATTCCAGCAACTAGCACTTCTGTGAGACGAAAATCTTCTGAAACAATTTCATCTCCCAAAACTGGTTGATAGGCTACTTGCTCACTTCCAACAGGTGCTTCAGTAGCTTGCCCTTCACCAGCTTGTGGACTTTCAAAAACTTACATCATCAGTTTCTATATTGTCAGTCTCAAATCCAACGTTCCTAAATCTCCAGTTAGGTCTTCATTATCCGCTAATTCTTCTGCCTTTGGAGGTGTTTCTTCAAGATTGTCTTCTTCAGGTCACAAACCTCCAGGTTGGAATCCTCATTCGTTTATGCTATTTTGTAGGGTAATAGAATGCAAGGCCTCAGCTAGATCATCCGCATGATGGGCCCTCTTGGTTGTTTAAAAACCAACTGAGGAAGTTGGTTGAGAAGATATTTAATTCATAGATCTAGTTTGAACAATTGGTTTATTATTATAAATTTCTAAGCCCAATTGTCCATTGATATCCCTTATCTCGTGAAAGTCTTCAGCTAGTTCTTTCATGGCCTTACGCACTAAAGTAGCTTCATAAAAATTAACATTGCATGTTATCTCCACAAGTCTGATTGTCTTGTTGAGTGCTCCATATCCTTTGTGAGAGGGGTGTCCATATCCTAGGAATACACCCCCATCAGCTTTAGGAGAAAAAGTATTCAACTTTGACTTTCCATTATTGTGAATATAACATGGTGAACTGAAAGCATGAATATGAGCTAAAGAAATCTTACGACCATGATAGACTTCATGAGGAGTCTTATGCAACGGACTGTTGAGTCCGCTTATGTTTTGTGTGTAGCAAGTTGTTATTACTACTTCCCCATAATAGCATTCACTCAAACTAGTTTCCACCTGCATGATTCTCATTGCTTCTTTGAGCGTTTTGTTCCTTTTTTCTGAGACGCATTTTGTCGTGGGGTCCTTAAGATGATCTTTCATGGCCAATCCTAGCTTCTGCACTGAAATCCATGAGCGGGCCATTACAAAATTTGGTCTCATTGTCTGATTGATCCTCTTTATTGTGACTCCTCTCTCATTTTGGACACACATTACCAGTTCATGAAGAATCATTTTCACTTCTTCCTTGGTCTTGAGAAGTTTTGCTCATGTATATCTCGAGTAATCATCCACGACTACAAGAGATAATCTTTTTCCTCCAATGGTGGACGGAGTGAGTGGCCCCGAACAAATCCATGTGCACTAGTTCCAGCACTCGCTCTGCGCTTGCACTGACTGGCTTGTTCTTGAATGAGACTTTAATCTGCTTTCCAGGTCAGCATGCTCTACAGAGGCCTTCTTTCTTGAACACTATTTTGGGTAGACCTTCTACCAGCTTGTGCTTGGCCTGATCATTGATAGTTTTGAAGTTTAAATAGCTCAGAATCTTGTGCTACAACCATTTTGTATCTCTGGAGCTGGTTTCCACAAAGCATGAGCTTGCTTGACCACTTTTCTAGTCTACCATGTACAAGCCTCCTTTCCTTATGCCTCTGAGCTTTACTTCATTTGAAGCTTTATCTCAGATTTGACATTCTGATTCCCCAAAACAAATGACATAATCGTTCTCACTAAGTTGGTTAATGCTTAGAAGGTTATGTTTCAGGTTGGTGACTAGGGACATGTCATGGATGATGATTCCATTTTGCTGTACGCACCCCTTACCAATTACTCTTCCTTTAGGTTGTCACCAAAAATGATAGGTGGTCCTCTGACCATTATGAGATATGTGAGAAGATTTTTTTCTCCAATCATGTGTGCAAAGCATCCACTATCGAGGATCAATACGTTTTCTGCCTTTGAAGCTGACTTGCATGTACCTGTTCCTGCAATACACAGATTATACTTAAGGTCCCCGAGTATATTGGGTCCTACAGTGTCCTGTAGGGTTAGTAGGTTGGATCCACCCTTTGGGTATCTGTTGGTCTCTGATTAGAGTCGTCGTGGTGAGTATTGAACAACAAACACACACGAATGCAGCGGAAGTCTAAATATTATCTTGCACTTAAGTTCTTATTAAATGTTTTAGCTCAGAATCGTACTTAGGGTTTTCTTCAAGTATACTCTAACAACTTGAGTTGCTAGGTTTTAAATCAATGAACAGAACCCAATAAAATAGTCAAGAACACACAATTTTTATAGTGGTTCGATCCAATAGATCTACGTCCACTCCTCAGCAATATTGCTAAGAATTCCACTAAGAAGATATATGGAGTACAAGGAATCGCCGTTCACTTGTAGCAGGTAGTGAGCTTTCGACCTAGCCACTACAAAGCTATCCTCCAATCCTCCAATCTCTTAGCAGCAGCAGCTCCAGTCAAGTCAAGGGCGCATCTTCGTAAAACTTGTCCTTCGCTGAAAAGGAGGTTTTATAGTTTTCTTCAAACTCTGTTTGGTTTGCGGTTAAAGCCCGTCGGAGTCACTTCTTTACAGAAATGACTAATGGATGCTTCCTGATTTGGAAGGTATCCAATGATTGAAGTTTCTTGAGCTAAGTCAAGGAATCTCTTCAATGTAGTGTCAGATATTGAATGGGGACACTACGACAGTTGTTGAGAGCTTTGAATATTCTCAAATGTGAGCTCTCAACTTTATGACTACTCTCTTTTGCCTTTTTCGTTTTGTCAAAGGATTCCTTTTTGGTTCGTTCTATAAGTGTGCGAGTTGATTCGAGAGTTGAGTAGTTGTCTTCTCTCTGTTTGGACTTGTCTTTTATATCTGGAGATTCAAACTTTGAATCTCCATACCCGTTAGACACAACGGTTCCTTCGTCCAAGAGAGTAACTTGCTTTTTCGTCCTTTCCAGCGTGTATAGTGCCTTTTTACCTACTTCGGGTAAGGCTTTCGTCCTTGGTTGTACTTTCTGTCAAAACGGGCATCATTTGCAAGTATCTGCTGAGTATCTCCTGCTAGGCATTCTATCGGAAAATGCTGCAAGTTTTCTGCTCAGCCTTTTGATTGCTAGGCTCTTCTAGCAATCTGTTCTTCAATCTACTGACTCCTTCAGCATATGAGTCTTTAGCACTTGAGTCGTTATCTGCTAATTGCTAATGCTTAGCAAATCTGCTAGAATGCTAGCGAATGCTGACTCTTTCAGCATTCTGCTATCACTTGCTTCCGACTGCTGGCCTCTTGTACTTAGCAGTCTCTTCCTTCAACATATGATTGCTAACGCCTTAGTAATCATTCTTCTTAGCACTTGACCCCTAATGTCTCTAGCAGTCATTTTTGTCTGCTGATATCTCTAGCATCTACCATCTGCTGCGAATACTTCTAGCATTCCGAAGTTGCTTGAACTTGATATTCTTTGTTCCATCTGTTGAATCTTTCAGCAGTCTTCTCAAGCATTTCCCAATCTATTATAACTCGATACTTTTCCTAAATAGGACATTACACGAGTTGCTAGACTATGCTAGAATTCAGCAATGATCGACCAACTAAATAAGCTTTGATTCAACAAAACTTTTTACAATATTGATCCTAAGGGAGGAATTCACAAATAATTCCCAACAATTTCCCCCTTTTTGGTGCGATCAAAGTTTACTATTGATTGCAGAATCTAAGAGGAAAAATTTCTGAGTTTAAAAAAAAATTTCTAAGTACCAAAGTTATTCTAGCAGTCTAACTCAAATTTTATCCAACTTAGTTCTAGCATGATTGGTTTTAATAAAATTCCCCCTAAATAAATGCTGGGAAATATTCTCAATTAAAAACATAAGTAAGAATGCTATTTTGGAATATGCTAGGAATTCTAGCATCCAATTAAATCAGCAAGCATTTTACTTAACCAATCATAAGACAATTTAATCTCAACACCCACATTCATTTTTGTTGAATACATAGAAAGTGTATATCAACTAAGACACACAGCAAAAATCAGAAGTGGACAATGAGAAATTGTCTAAGTCTGATTTGATTTCATTCATATTCATTACAGGTACAATGAAATTAGATAAAAAAAAAAAGATACAAAATATTTGCTAAGATAAGAAGTTAGGGCTCAGGAATCAGGGGCAGGCTTCTTTCCTTTGTCATACTCATCAAATTTGCCAACGGCCATCTGCACAAATTTCTCCAAGTATGCTTTGCTAGCTTCTCGCGCTGCTGCTTCCCTCTCCAACTTCTTAGCAATCTTTTCATTTTCCATCTCTAGCATTTTGATCTTCAGCTCCATCTCTTGCTTTTTCAACTCCTCCAGAGCAAGTCTACGCTCTTCAACAGCAGCAGCAGCAAGTGCTTCTTCTTCCTTTATCCTTTGCTCTGCTTCAGCAAGCTTCCTCTCTTCCCCCTCTTTGATTACAACAAAAAAGGTGGTTGAGAAAGAGTTGACCTTTTGCTCTACCTGCTTCTGGAATTCAGCAACATCTTCTTTTAGCACGTCCATGTTGGTTTTCACCTCAGAAATGTCTACTTTGACCTCAGCTACTTCTGCTCTGACGTCAGAAACTCCACTCCTGACCTCTTCAACTTCCCTCCTTATATCAGCAGCCTCCATCGCCATTCGCTCATTGATAGAAGATATAGCAGTTTCTATAGCAAATTGGATAGCAGAGTTCAAGTAGGATGGAAAGTCGTGAGCGCTTACCGGTGTAGCATCGAATGAAGAAGTTGTGGCAATCACAAGCTCCCGACTTCCAGCAATGGGTACTTAATCTATCTCAGCATTCACACCTCCGTAAGCAGCCAGATAAAGAGCTTCTTCATAAATTAATTGCTCTGCTGACTCCATGGCTTGGATAAGCTCTCCTTGAGCAGTGGAGTAGCGAGCCTCTTCAGCAAATAAGAGCATGGCACCGCTCTTAGCTTGAGGGCATCCAAGTAGAGAGCCCCCTCATCCATCATACGCTTGGATGCTCCCATGATTTCAGCAGTCTGGGCAGCCTTTTCACTCTCTTCTTGTATCACATCAAGGATGTCAATTTCCAAAAACCTGACAATCCTTTCAATCTCGAGCATCCATCTCTGCGGCCTCTCACTCAGCTACTTCAGCAGCCATCCTGGCCATGAGCCTTTCCTTCTTGTATTTCTCATACTCGATCTGGCGTCTCTTATACTCAGTGGCTGCTCGTGCTTGGCGCTTAGACAGCTCAAGTCTAGCATCGGAGTACCCATCTGGAGCAAAGGTGGACTTCGGCAAGGATTGTGACTTGGAGAACAGACTGTGAGCCCGAATTGCTTGAAGACGAGCAAACACCTGCTTGTCTGTGAACTGCTTGTGTCCAGCCACTTGGTCAATCCTATCGTTTGCCCATTGCTCCTCTAGCCTCCACTAGTTTAGGCCTCTAGTAATGATTATCAGCATCCTCTCCTCAAACGAGAGCTGATTCATCACATAATCAAAGAACTTCCATCTCCTGAATTCCTTGCCCAGCACCTGGCCTTCGGATGTATCTTGATCTAACTCAACATAAAAGGTGCTGGCAATATCCCTTTCGATCTCTGCATTCACAAATTCTTCAATTTCAAATGCCATAGGGAAGAGATCAGAATTTACCTCCTTAGCAAGGAATACAGGCGCACACAGTTGTGCCACTCTCCTCAGCTTGAACCTTGGACCTGGGAGTCCTCTGAAAGGAACTCGGAGAGTTTTTTTGTCCGAGGTTGGAATCTTTTTAGCAACTTAGCATCAAAAATGTTGATAGATTCTCCATTAGAGTCTGATTTTGAAAAGCACGAGGCTAAGAATGTTGAATCTTGTTCTGCAACCTCTTCTGGCCTGACTTCAGCATCAGCTCCTTCTTCTCTTCCAGAAGTGCTAGGCACTGGCTCAGCACCTGTCCCTTCAACAACGGTGGATGCGTCCTCAGCATTTACTTCGGCACCTTCTGTGCTGCTAGCACCTGCCTCAGCATTTCTTCCTGATCTAGAGGATTCTTCAAAAATAACCTCTTCATCACTACTGCTGTCATTTGCTTGTTCTACAGCAGGCTCCTTTAATGAAACGCCGCCTTGAGGACGATCTGGAGCATTAAAGGCTCCACTCTCCAGCATCCTCTCAACGTCTTGGTCGGTCATTTCTTCCTCTTCGATGACAATCTTCTCTGCTATTGCTGGGGGGGTAGTGAGGACAGCAGGAACCACCTTCTCTTTCCCTTTCTTGAAAGCTTCAACTGCTTGCTGTCGGGCGTCCTCGGTTGCCTTTGCTATCAATGCAACAGCTTTCACGGCTGCTTGCTGTTTTGAAGTCGCCTTCTTAGCAGCCTGTTCCTCAGCACGCTTCTTGGCTTGCTCAAAATTTCTGTCTCTAGCTTCGAAAGTAAGCCTTTCCATTTCCTTCTTATGCATCTGTATTTCCTGCTCCTTCCTCTCAGCTTTCCTCTTCCTTATACCTTTCAATTTTTCTTCCAGAGATTTTTCAGAGAGAGGAGTTTCATCAGCTTTCTTCTTAGCAGCCTCCTTCTCCGCTGCTTTCTTCTCAGCTTCCTTTTGTTCAACAGTCTTAACAGGACGTCTGCGCGTCTTCTTCTTCTTAGGAGATGCAACCTCTGATCTTTTCCTCTTGGGAATTGGCACAGCAATCTGACCCAAGGTTGGAACTTGTAGTTTTGCTTGCTTCTTCTCCATTATTTCCTCAATCTGCTCGACCGGCAGATCTCCAAGCTTTTCTATCTCCTCTAAGTGCTGAAAGCACTGCTCTGTCTCAGCAGCTTTCTCCTCAGCAGATAGTGGAGTAGCTTGCTGCAGTAGCATCTCACCAGTAGAGGGTGTCTTGGCTGCTAGGGTTGGCTGTGCTAGGGTCGGCTGCTTCTTCCACAGGGGAATGTAATCGGTATTCAGCAAAGCCTCACCTTTGTCGAGTTCCTCCTTCGGAATGATCATCTCAAGGAACTTGCTAATCTTCAGTCCAAAATTTATGTTGGACATGAAGGTTCCTTCTTCCTTCATCTTCAAATTATTTTTAGCGTGGTCCAACCACCGCTCAAAAAAGAATTGTGCCCAGTTCCCATTGAACCCATCTACCAATGCCATCATCACAGCATACTTCTTGGCAGAATGTTCAGAATACGATCCCACATCGCATGGGAACATCTTTATTACGAGCTCTACAAGGGTTCTGTTGTCCTCCTTCAAATGATGTATCGGAGTGGCTACCCTCCAAGGATGTGCCGGGTCCTCCTGCACCTCTGGTCTTTTCCACTCGTCCCACCGAGTCTTTATCTCCTCGGTATTAACCACTTTATACATGGAGACATGTTCTCCTGAATGGCGAAGCCCTAATGTCTCGGCAAGGGCGGCGGCGGATACCTTGATGAGAGTCCCAAACACAGAGGTTGTGAAAAACGTGTGTTGTTTATCAAAGATAGCCCTTGCATAGAATTCCAAGACCATAAGTGGTCGGAATTTTGTAGGCTCAGCAGATAGATACTGGACTACCTGCGCCTGCACCAGGGTGTTCATCACCCATTCTGGAAACAGTACCGTAGCAAGAGGAGTGTACAGAATCCTATCCTTCATCACCTGCACCGTGCGCCTCTGGGCTTTTGATAACCCAAATTGTTCTTTCTTCTTGGCAAGTAAAACCAGGCGGGAGTAGGGGATCTTTTCATCAACATCGTCCTTTGACGCAATGTCGGTAAACTCCGATGCATATCTCTCATGCAACGTCAAGTCTGGACTAGGCTTGAAGTAAAACTTAATCGGAGTTTCAGATGGGGTGGAGGATTCAGGATTAGACATGTTGAGAAATTGAGGGAGAATTTCGAAGTGTAGAATTTAGGAGTGTTTGGAAGGGTTAGAAATTCTAGTTATTTAAAATTCAAAGTGGAGAAGGTTTGAACGATGAAAGAAGTGAAAGGTTTATACCTTCTGGACAATGATCCGATGGCTGGGGGAAACACCTCTTCAAATCCAATCAACGACACAGATTTGGCGAGTCCCTTCGTATGGTAACCCACGCCCCAAAACGCTTGAGTGCTTTTGACGTGTCATCTCCTGTTTTGACGCAGCCAGTTGCACGAATTAAATGCAGCGTGTTGGACACATCATTTCAAATTCAAATCCTTCCCGCTTTTGACTTCTGGAGATTGCTGAGAGCTTGGACTCAGCAATCTACTGGCTTTGGAAATCCTTAGCACTCAAATGGTCTGCATGGATTCAACAACCGAATACTAGCATCCAAAATCTAGTATCCACCACATCAATTGTTGGTACCACTCATAATGCTTGTAGCATAGCATTCACATTTTGTCTGCTAAGGGCTTGGACTTAGCAAACATTCCTCATCAACCGACTGTACCACTTGCTAGTATAATGCTTAGGAACTGCTGAGAGCTTGGACTCAGCATTCACCTTGTAGCAGATGTCTGAAGCATTTTGATGAAATTTGCTGAATAATAACATAGCATCCCGACGAAATGCTGAGAGCTTGGACTCGGCATCCGACTTCTAGCGAGCGTCGAAATCATTTGTTGCAATAAACTTAGCATATCAGGAAAATGCTGAGAGCTTGGACTCAGCAACCAAAATGCTTACCAACAAAAATTCAGCAACAGAGTGAGCAACGTAAAACGTAAGCTAGGATACGTTTCTCTCCGCCTTTCTCAAGAAAAACATAATCCAGAAATCCAGAAAGAATGAGGACTTAATACTCATTCATCCACAACATCTTCTAGCTCCATGAGGCCTAATTTTAGACATAACTCTTTGAAACGAGCCTCAGCAAGCGGCTTGGTGAAGATATCAGCTAGCTGATCTTCAGTGTATATATATATTGAATATCAATATCCTTCTTCTCCTGATGATCTCGGATAAAATGATGTCAGATATCAATATGCTTTGTTCTTGAATGATGAACGGGGTTCTTCGTTATGCACATAGCACTATTGTTGTCACTGTAGATCGTCACACATTTAGAGGGAATGTCATAATCTAGCAATTGCTGCCGAATCCACAAGACTTGAGAACAACAACTAGCGGCTGCTACGTATTCAGCTTCAGTAGTAGACATAGCCACTGAGTGCTGCTTCTTGCTAAACCAACTGATCAGCTTATGTCCAAGGAATTGGCATGTCCTGCTGGTGCTCTTCCGATCAATCTTGCATCCCCCGAAGTCTGAATCGGAATAACCACTCAGTGCTAGCCCATCGCACCTTGGATACCAAATTCCTAGACCTTCGGTACATTTGAGGTATCGGATAATCCTCTTAGCAACATCCAAGTGTGACTTCTTTGGATTTGCTTGATATCTCGCGCAAACACCGACATAATAAGAAATATCATCCCTGCTAGCTGTTAAGTAAATCAAGGATCCGATGATACCTCGATAGAGTGTGGGATTCCCAGGTTCTCCTCCTTCATCAATGGAGATTTGGCAACTCGTGCTAATTGGAATCCTCAAACTCTTCATCTTTTCTGGACAATACTTAGCAATCAGATCGTGAGTGTACTTCCTTTGGTGAATGAAAATCCCTTCACTCGATTGTTGAGCTTGAAGTCCTAGAAAGTATGACATCTTGCCCATCATACTCATCTAGAAATTACTCGTCATAAGCTTCGAAAACTTGTCGCACAAGTTTGGATTCTTTGATCCAAAGATAATGTCATCGACATATATCTGTACGAGCAATATGCTTTCTTCGTCTTTAATGCGGAAGAGGGTCTGGTCAATCTTCCCCTTCTTGAAGCCATTATCCAGAAGAAATTTGGACAAGGTTCCATACCATGCCCTCGGTGCTTGCTTTAAACCATATAAGGCTTTCCTGAGCCTATAAACTTGATTTCCTTGTTCGAAGCCTAGTGGTTGCTCAACGTACACTTCCTCCTTGAGCTCACCATTAAGAAAGGCGCTCTTCACATCCATCTGCATCACAGAGAACTCATGATGTGCAGCATATGCTAGGAATAATCTTATTGCTTCCAATCGATCGACCGGAGCAAATGTCTCATCATATTCTATTCCTTCGCATTGTCTATAGCCCTTTGCTATGAGACAAGCTTTGTTACAAACAACTGTTCAAGACTCATCCTTCTTATTCTTGAACACCCATTTGGTTCCAATAACACTCTGGTGTTCGGGTCTATCCACCAAATCCCAAACATGGTTGCGTGTGAACTCAGCAAGCTCCTCTTGCATAGCGTTCACCCAATCTGGAGATTGTAAAGCGTCTTCAAACTTCGTAGGCTCCTCTTGCAAAATATAACAAGCTAGCATCGCATTGCCTTGACACACCCTTACTGGATCATTGACATCATCAAGAATGGCATCTAAGGGATGATCTCGTAGCCATCTTGGTCTCTGGTTGTTGGTTGCTGGTGTAGCATTGCTAGCTTCGCCTGCTGAATTGTTCTCTGCTAGAACATTCTCCTCAACAATCACTTCTGGCTCAGCATCTGGTACCTCAGCATTCGGTACCTCAGCAACAGGAACATCAGCATCCTGGACTTCAGCATCTGGAACTTTAGCAACTAGATCTTTAGCAGCTGGAATCACAGCATCGTCTTTGACAAAGTCTTCTGCAACGCCTTCAGCAGCATCCAGTCCTTCTTCAGTAACGCATCCTCGGTCTGGAATTTCTTCTTCTTCTTCTTCTTCTTCTTCTTCAAGCGATTCCAGAATATCCAAATTATCATTAAGATAAATTGGTGGGGTAGCCTCAGCATGATCATTAGCATCATCGGCCCGATCAGCAGTCTGGTCTCCTGCTAAGTGTGTCTAGATTGGATTACAATCACTCATAGACTTAGTCAAATCAATCCTCATATTTTCGAAAGAATTCAAGATGGATTGATCATTGACATCATTAGTCTCATGATTGCTATCCTCTTTCTCTCTTATAACTCTTCGCTCTAAGATAGACTCCTAAAAATAACATTGCATGTTATTTTCACAACTTGAGTCGTCTTGTTTAACACTCTATAACCCTTGTAAGATGGGTGTCCATATCCCAGGAACACACCTTCATCAGACTTAGGAGAAAAAGTGTTAAGCTTCGACTTCCCATTGTTATGAATATAACATGTCCAACCAAAAGCACGTAGATGAGTAATAGAAGGCTTATGACCATTGTACACTTCATAAGGAGTTTTATTGAATCTACCATTGATTGCGCTCCTATTCTATGTATAGCAAGCTATCATGACTGCTTCGCCCCAGTACTTTCCACTTAGATCCGAATTAGCAAGAATTGACCGCACTACTTCCTTCAATGTTTGGATCCTTCTCTTTGCTAGACCGTTTTGCTGGGGGGTCCTAGCAGTGGATTTCTCATGCCCGATACCAGCTTTGGCGCAAAAATCCATCAAGATTCCGTTGCAAAACTCAGTTCCATTGTCCGATCTAATCCTCTTGACGGTGACTTCTTTGCTATTTTGCTCCTTGAGGATTAGCTCTGGAAGGATGAGCTTGACTTCGTTTTCGGTTCTCAGCAAACGAACCCACATGTACCTGGAAAAGTCATCAATAACCACTAGCGTATAAACCTTTTTACTTACAGTGGCTGGAGTGACTGGGCCAAATAAATCCATGAGCATGAGCTCTAGGAATCTCTCTGAAGTGGCCTTCTCCGGGTTTGATCAGAAAGATGCCTTGGTTTGCTTCCCTTGCTGACAAGCTTCGCACACGCCTTCCTTTCGGAAAGTTTTAGCAGGCAATCCTTCAACAAGCTTGTGTTTGGCTATGTGGTTGATGGTCTTGAAATTCAGGTGGGTCAACCTCTTATGCTATAGCCAATTGGTTTCCTCCATGTTCAATGCTACAAAACAAGAATGTTGCTGGCCACTTTGCCAATCAACAATATATAGGCCACCCTTGCGGATGCCTCTAAGCTTTTCTTCACCTATAGCATTGTCAGCAATAGAGCAACCAGTATTAACGAAAGAAACGGTCTACCCATTTTTGCATAGCTGGCTAATACTTAGCAGGTTGTGCTTGAGATTGGATACGAGTGCGACATTAATAATCCTTAGTCCATTTTGCTCTATGCATCCTCTGCCAATCACTCTGCCTTTGCTGTTGTCGCCAAACATGACTGTGGGGCCATAAATTCTTTGAATATCTGAGAATAACTCTTCATCCCCCGTCATGTGCGCTGAACAACCGCTATCTAGGATCCACTCATTTGACATGCTTTATGTCTTAGCACTTGGATCCTGTCCCTGCAAAACAATTAACAATTTTGTTTAGGTATCCGCTTAGCATCGGGTCCTGCGGGATTAACATGGATCATAGTTCCTTTTGGAACCCACATCTTTGTGATTTTCAAGACTTTCGTCTTTACATCACTCTTGGATCCCTTCACGACCTTTGGATAAGCATGTTTTACATGATTAGATCTAGGTGGAGTAGTGTGTTTAGCCTTCCTTGTCCTTTGAAAAGGAAATGATTTGGACTTAGGCCTCACATAGGTGTTCCTCCTATGTGGTATGTAATGCTGATACGACGGTCTTACAACATGGTATTGAACATGCTTGCCCTTAGTGAAGGAAGGATATGCTATCTTAGCATTTGAAATATGATGCTCAATATTCCTCCTTTGCACTGCTGAGTGAGATCTAACAGACATCTTCTGGGTACTATGCTTAGATCCAGCAGATGAATGCTTAGCAGGCACTCTCGGGGTAGGCTGCTGAGATATAGCATTAACATGCCTAGCAGGCATCTTCTGAGCATTCTGCTGAGGTTCAGTAGAGGCATGCTTGCTACGCCAATCTGTCTGCCTAGCAGATGATGACTCAGCATTTACCTTATCCTTTCCTTTATCAGCATTCAATTTTCCAGCAGAAATGAATGATATCTTTCTCTGCTTAGAGAATTCAGCATTCTTGTTCAAGGCACCCTTAGAGAATTTTTTTTTGCAACCATGGCCCAATCCTTATTTATCAAAATATTTCCTTTGTTGGCTCACAATAGCACTAAGAACTGCCTTGCTGGATGTATAAGCACATATGCATTCCACTTTCGGTCTGCTTTTTAAAGCAAGATTCTCCTTTTCAAGAATTCGAAAGTTTTCAGAAAGTTTGGAGAACTCAGCTTTAAGTTTTGAAAAATCCTCACTTTCGGACCTTAGTCTTTCGACTTCCTCGGTCAAAGATGTAACTTTTAATTTGAGTGATGTGTTCTCTCCGACGATAGCATTATTAATTTCATACATCTTTGAAAATTCGATAGAAAGCTTCGTGAGATAATCATCCTCAGAATCTAGAAAAGATTCCTCCAATTCATGCATGATTGCTAAGCTAGAAGTTCTAGTAGATGGTACCTCATTCGCATCGACTGCTAGAGCCGATTCAGCACTCTGTTCAGTATCAGCAAATTGATCCTCAACAATATCGACCATCAAGACCAGCAGAGCTTCCTCATCATCTTCCTCAGAAGAGTAATACACCTCTACATTATCAGGAACATCTAGCACCTCGGTCCTGGTCAACAACGCTCTGGTGACCGCCTGGACAGCTCTTCTCTCAAACCTTTGTTTGAGGCGCTCTATTTCTTCCTGACTTACTCTAGGACATTCATGTTTAAGATGATCAGGAGAATTACACTCGAAGCATGTCCTGGGCTTTCTCTCTATGGAACGATAGGATGATGAAGCAAGCTTGGCTTCCTTCGCTTCTTTCTTAGCTTTAGCTTCCAGCATCAACTTCTGAAGCTTTAGCATTTGCTCTTCGAGCTCACTTATCTTCAGATCCTCAAGCTGCATGCTGGAGGGTGGAGCTACTTCCTTTGCTGGAGAAGCAGGAGCTGATCTCTCTTGAGGACGGAAGGGCTTCTTCGTCTTCCATTTGGGAACATCTCTTTTTACGAAGAATGCTAGATCCTTTGGGGGTACAGCAGATGATGAAGTCTTCGCAGCAGCGGCTTCGTTCTTCTTTGATTATTGAGCAAATACCTCAGATGTGGTTATTTGGCTAAGGTCCTTTTCGCTCAAGCTCGTCATCTTCACGAACCAATCCTCCCATGGAAAGAGCTTGGAGATGATCTTGTTATTCATCTCGCCATTATCGTACGTCTTACCCAGATTCCGGAGTTCTCCGACAATGGTGTTGAATCTCTCTTCCATAGCTTGGATAGATTCTCCTGCAATCATAGAGAAAGATTCATATTTATCAACAGCTACATGTAGCTTGTTAGACTTCATCTGGTCGGTCTCCTGGGAAGATTCACAAACATAATCCCACATTTTCTTGGCCGTATCAAAGTCTAAAGCTTTGTCGGACATCAACGGCGGCAAAGAATCCAGGATTAGCTTCTTCGCTAAATGCTCCAAATGAGCTCTCTTCTTATCTTCAACCGTGTATTCATCAAATGGCTTCACGACCATTTGAGGTCTCGGATGTCCATCGGCAGTTGGTTCTAAAAAAGTGTTAGCTTTCATAATTTTGATTGGACCTTTCGCAAGAACATCCACCATCTAAGGATGTATGCTTTGCAGCTGGATGGTGGCCACCTTCTGCCACGAATTAAACTTCTCCTTTGTATACTTGGGCAAGGTATGATTCATCATTATAGTCTTGAAGTTCCTGAGCTAGAGACAGAAAAGAACAAAGTATAGTGCAAGGAATAAACACAGATCTGGTCGAAGCGACTCAGAAGCAGCAAGTCTTACGACCTACCGCTCTGATACCTCTTGTTGATCCATGATCAGAGTCGTCATGGTGAGTATTGAACAACAAACACACACGAATGCAGCGGAAGTCAAAATATTATCTTGCACTTAAGTTCTTATTAAATGTTTTAGCTCAGAATCGGACTTAGGGTTTTCTTCAAGTATACTCTAACAACTTGAGTTGCTAGGTTTTAAATCAATGAACAGAACCCAATAAAACAGTAAAGAACACGCAATGTTTATAGTGGTTCGATCCAATAGATCTACGTCTACTCCAGAGAGATATATGGAGTACAAGGAATTGCCGTTCACTTGTAGCAGGTAGTGAGCTTTCGACCTAGCCACTACAAAGCTATCCTCCGATCCTCCAATATCTTAGCAGCAGTAGCTCCGGTCAAGTCAAGGTCACACCTTCGTAAAACTTGTCCTTTGCTGAAATGGAGGTTTTATTGTTTTCTCCAAACTCTGTCTGGTTTGCCGCTAAAGCCCGTCGGAGTCAATTCTTTCCAAAAATGATTGTTGGATGCTTACTGATTTGGAAGGTATCCCAATGATTGAAGATTCTTGAGCTAAGTCAAGGAATCTCTTCAATGTCGTGTTGGATATTGAATGGGGACACTACGGCGGTTGTTGAGAGCTTTGAATATTCTCAGATGTGAGCTCTCAACTTTATGAATACTCTCTTTTGCCTTTTTCGTTTTGTCAAAGGAATCCTTTTTGGTTCGCTCTGTAAGTGTGTGAGTTGATTCAAGAGTTGAGTAGTTGTCTTCTCTCTGTTTGGACTTGTCTTTTATATCTGGAGATTCAAACTTTGAATCTCCATACCCGTTGGACACAACGGTTCCTTTGTCCAACAGAGTAACTTGTTTTTTTTTCCTTTATGGCGTGTACAGTGCCTTTTTACCTACTTCGGGAAAGGCTTTCGTCATTGGTTGTACTTTCTGTCAGAACGAGCGTCTTTCGCAAGTATCTGCTGAGTATCTCCTGCTAGGCATTCTATCGAAAAATTCTGGGAGTACTCTGCTAAGCCTTTTGATTGCTAGGCTCTTCTAGCAATCTGTTCTTCAATTTGCTGACTCCTTCAGCATATGCGTCTTTAGCACTTGAGTCTTTATCTGTTGATTGCTAATGCTTAGCAATCTGCTAGAATGCTAGCGAATGCTGACTCTTCAGCATTTTGCTTCACTTGCTTCCAACTGTTGACCACTTGTCCTTAGCAGTCTCTTCTTTCAACATATGATTGCTAACGCCTTAGCAATCATTCTTCTTAGCACTTGACCGCTAATGTCACTAACAGTCATTTTCGTCTGCTGATATCTCTAGTAGCTACCATCTGCTAAGAATTCTTCTAGCATTCCGAAGTTGCTTGAACTTGATATTCTTTGTTCATTCTGCTGAGTCTTTTAGCAGTCTTCTCTAGTATTTCCTAATCTATTACAACTCGATACTTTTCCTAAAAAGGACATTACATTGGATTTGCTAGACTATGCTAGAATTCAGCAATGATCGACCAACTAAATAAGCTTTGATTCAACAAAACTTTTTTCAATATTGATCCTAAGGGAGGAATTTGCAAATAATTCCCAACAGTATCCAAATCTGTGTCACCCTTATAGCAGGTAGCTTTTTTTTCCTACTATCTTACTCTTTCTTCTCAAATAATGCATAACTTCATTTTGAGAAAGTGTGTTTGTGTGTCCAATTCTTTTGGAATTTGGCTTTCTAGTAGGTCCCATGTGGTCTTTCACCAACATGGTTAGCTTTCCTAGCCATTGAAAATGAAAAATGATTGGGCTCAGGCCTCGAGTACATGTTACTCCTACTTGGTAGATTCCTCCTCTCATACTCAATATGATATTTGTGTTTCTCATTATATACATGTTGGTCCCTGATTAGAGTCATTGTTAAAGCAGCGGAAGACTAACTTAACAAATGCAGCGGAAAGATTAAGTATCTTGCACTTAGTCTCTTTTCAAATATTTAGCTCGAGGTAGGTGTTACGTTTTTTCAGATATATTCTAGCAACTTGAGGTTGCTAGGTTTTAAATCAACAAGCATAAACAATAAGACAGTAACAAGAACACAAGGTTTATAGTGGTTCGATCCTTAAAGATCTACGTCCACTCGTCAGTCGAACACTGAGAATTCATTAAAAAGATATAATCAAGTACAAGGATTTGCCTATCTCTAGTAGCAGGTGGTGAGCTTTTGAGCCAGCCACTACAAAGTTATTCTACGTTACTTGGATCTTTCTGTTGGCAGTTGCGACTAAGTCAAAGGCGCACCTTCGTAAAACTTAACCTTGCTACAATGGAAGCTTTATAGTTGCTTCCGAACTCTCCTGGGGGTTTTGGCAACAGCCCGTCTCAGTTAATCTCTTTTCAGAGATGTGACTTCTGGATGCTTCCTATGATGGAAGTTATCCGAATGATTGTTCCTTGAATAAAGTCAAGGAATCCTCTTGAATGTAGTGTCAGATATTCAATGGTTCACACTTGCTATTGAGAGCTTAATATTTTTCCTTGTCTTTAATGTGCTCTCAATCAACTACTTTACTTCGCTTGTCAAATGTATCTCTCAAATGTACCTTTTGTCAGAACGGTAGTATTATCAAGTATTTGCTGAGTATCTCCTTGCTTAGCATTCTCTCGGAGAAAGCTGGGAGCACTCTGCTAAGTACTTCGACCTTTTGACTGCTGAACTCTTCTAGCAATCTGCTTTGTATCCAATTGTTGACTTCTCAGCAATTGCTTATTCAGCACTTGGGTCTTGATTCCTTATTGCTATTGCTTCTAGCAATCTTCTGAGTAAATAGTGAATGCTAACTCCTTCAGCATTCAGCTAACTCTTTAGCCGTGTCAAAATCTTGAGCTTTGTCTGCCATCAATGGGGGTAGACAGTCTAGTATGAGCTTCTTTGCTAGATACTCCAGCTGAGCTCTTTTCTTGTCCTCGACCGTCCATTCATCGAACGTCTTCTCGACCATTGGAGGTGGTCTTAGTTGCCCCTAAGTAAATGGACCGATGAAGAGATTAGGCTTCATGATCTTGATGGGTCCTTTAGAAAGAACATCCACCATCTCCAGATCTATACTTTGAAGCTGGATGGTGGCCATCTTCTGCGATGAGTTGAACTTTTCTTTGTTGTACTTTGGAAGAGTATGGTTCATCTTGGCAATCTTGGTGTTCCTAAGCTAAACAACAAAAACAGTGCAAGAAAAATATAGATCTGGTCAAAAGCAACTCATAAGTAGTAAGTCTGATACAACTTGTTGGTCCCTGATCAGAGTCGTTGTTAAAGCAGTGGAAGACTAACTTAACAAATGCAGCGGAATGATTAAGTATCTTGCACTTAGTCTCATTTCAAATATTTAGCTCGAGGTAGGTGTTACGTTTGTTTCAGATATACTCTAGCAACTTGAGGTTTCTTGGTTTTGAATCAACAAGCAGAAACAATAAAACAGTAACAAGAACACAAGGTTTACAGTGGTTCGATCCTTAAAGATCTACGTCCACTCAGTCGAACACTGAGAATTCACTAAAAAGATATAATCAAGTACAATGATTCGCCTATCTCTTGTAGCAGGTGGTGAGCTTTTGAGACAGCCACTACAAAGCAATCCTCTGTTACATAGATCCTTCTATTGGTAGCTGCGGCTAAGTTAAGGACGTACCTTCGTAAAACTTAACCTTGCTACAATGGAAGCTTTATAGTTCCTTCTGAACTATCCTGGGGGTTTTGGAAACAACCTGTCTTAGTCAATCTCTTTTCAGAGGTGTGACTGTTGGATGCTTCCTAGGATGGAAGTTATCCCAATGATTGTTCCTTGAAAAAAGTCAAGGAATCCTCTTGAATGTAGTGTCAGATATTCAATGGTTGACACTTGCTGTTGAGAGCTTAACATTCTCCTTGTCTTTAATGTGCTATCAATCGACTACTTTACTTCTCTTGTCAAAGGTACCTCTCAATAATTGACTTTGCGAATATGGTTGAATTGTTGGTTTTCGTAGTGGAATCTCAGAATAGTCGTAAGGGTGGTCAAGAGGTGGCTCTCTCTTGTTTGGACTTCTCTTTTATATCTGGAGATTCAAAATTTGAATCTCCAGACCCGTTAGACACAACGTCTCCTTTGTCCAAAAGACCTACTTGCTTTTTCGTCCTTTCCGGCGTGATACAATGCCATTTTACCTACTTTAGGAAGGCTATTCGTCATTGGTTGTATCTTTTGTCAGAACGGTAGTATTAGCAAGTATTTGCTGAGTATCTCTTTGCTTAGCATTCTCTCGGAGAATGTTGGGAGCACTCTGCTAAGTACTTCGACCTTTTGACTGTTGAACTCTTCTAGCAATATGCTTTGTATCCGATTGCTGACTTCTCAGCAATTGCGTATTCAGCACTTGGGTCTTGATTCCTTATTGTTATTGTTTCTAGCAATCTTCTGAGTAAATAGTGAATGTTGACTCCTTCAACATTCAGCTAACTCTTTTCTTCCGACTGCTGAGTTAGTACTCCTAGCAGTCATTTCTTCTCAGCACTTGACTGCTGTCTCCTTAGCAATCATTTTTGTTTGCTAACTTCTCTAGCAATCTGCTTGACTGCTGAGAACGTTCCTAGCGTCCAGAATTTCCGAAGTCTTTGTTTCAACTGCTAAATCCTTCAGTAGTCTTCCGCAAGTACTTCTAATCTATTACAACTCATAATATTTCCTAAACAAAACTTTACACAGAGTTTCTAGACTATCTAGATTTCAGCAATGATCGACCAAACTAACAAAGGCTTTGATTCAACAAAACATTTACAATTTGATTTAAAGGGAGATTTACAATATAAATCAAGGAATATTTTCCTAACAATTTCCCCATTTTTGGTGCGATCAAAGCTTACATGTTGAATCTAAGAAGGAAAAATTACTGAGTTTACAAGTATTTGATCTATTCTAGCAGTCTAGCACAGAATTTAACTATCTTGATCCAAGCAGGATTGGTTTCAAATAAATTCCCCCTCAATAAATGCTGGGAAATATTCTCGATTAAAACACAAGCAAAATGCTTCATTGGAATATGCTAGAATCTAGCACCCAATAAATCAGCAAGCATTTACCACCAATCACAAAACAAATAACTCAGCATCCACAAGCATTTTTGTTGAATACATAAATAGTGTATATCAACTAAGACACGCAACAATTAGAAGTGGACAATGAGCAATTGTCTAAGTCTGATTCAGTTTCATATATATGATTGAGAGATTTTACAAGTACAGATGAAACCGAAACAACAAAAAGATTACAAAAAATCTTGCTAACATATTCAATTTTCCTCAAGAGTCGGGAGCAGGCTTCTTGTCATATTCATCGAATTTGCTCATAGCCATCTGCATGAACTTGTCATATAGCGCTTTGTTCGCTTCTCGATCAGCAGTCTCCCTCTCCAATTTTTTTGCAAGTTTCTCGTTCTCCATCTCAAGTTTCCTCAACTTGAGTTAGACCTCCTTCTTCTTCAATTCTTCTTCTGCTAATCTGCATTCTTCTTCTTTGGCAGCTATTGCATCTTCTTCTTGTTTCCTCTTCTCAGCTTCAGCAATTCTCCGTTCTTCCCCCTCTTTGATTGCAGCCAAAAAAGTAGAAGAAAAGGATTGTACACTTTGCACAAGCTTTTGCTGAGAGCCAGCTACTTCTTCTTTCATCACTGTCATATCTGTCTTTACGCCCGACACGTCTCCTTTAACCTCTGCTACTTCTCCTCGTACTTCAGACACTACACTTCACACATCCTCCACTTCTCTCCTTACATCAGCAACCTCCATAGCCACTTTTTCAGCAATGGCTATGGGAATGGTAGTGGACAGTGCATGTTGAAGCACAGATTGAACAGCGGCATGAACACAGGAGTGAAAGTCATTTGAACTTACAGAACTTACAAGCAGGGCATCCAAGGAAGAAGTTGCTAGCACCAATTTGCCGCCTGTAAAGACTCAGCTTCTTCCATTTGAATATCAACTTTGCCTTGGGCCGCCATGTACATAGCTTGTTCGTGTATGCGCTCGGCCTCCTCCATGTTCCAGGCTTCTTTCTGAGCCTTAGCAAGTTTAGCAATGTTTGCATCTTCAATTTGTGCCGCCAAGTACTGAGCTGCTTTTGCAATTCACTTCGCCTCCTCCATGTTCCAGACCTCCTCCATGGCCTTAGCAAATTGGGTTGCCTTTGCTTCTGCATTTTAGCTGCTCGTGTAGCTCTAGCCACTTCCAAGCTGTCATCTTCCAAGAAAAGTGCAAGCATGTCCTCCGATCTGTCATGATGTACGGTTAGCTCACGACTCTGGTTCTTTTCTAGCTCCTCTTGCTCTCTAGCAGCAGCCTCTCTTTCTTTTGAGCTTCATACTCGTCCTGGCGCCGTCTATATTTGGCTGCAGCTCTGGCCTAGCACTTAGATAGCTCAATACGAGCATCAGAATGACCATCAGGAGCAAAGCTTGACTTCGGTAGAGATGGAGAAGTAGAGAACATCCGGTGAACACGTATAGCTTGAAGTCTTGTTAGGACTTGCATATCAGAGAATTGCTTGGTCTCAGGCACCTAATCAATCTAATCGTTAGCCCATTGTTCTTCTTTTCTCCAGAAGTTAAGCCCCTTGGTTGTTATGACCAGCATTCTCTCCTCAAAACATAATTGATGCATGATGTAATCAAAAAATTTCCATCGCCTAAACTCACTTGCTAACAGCTTCCCTTCCTTTGTGGTCTCATCCAACTCAACATAGAAAATATTGGCAATATCTCGCTCTATCTCAGCCAAAACAAATTCCTCAATCTCAGAGATCATGGGAAAAAGGTCAGTGTTTACCTCTTCCTCGAGAAAGACATGTGCACACCATTGTGCTATTCGCCTTGTCTTGAATTTGCGCCCTGGATGTCCTTTGAAAGGAACTCACAGCGTCTCATTGGTGTCTGTCGGTATCTTCCTGAGGAATCTTGCATCATAAACATCTTCAGATTCGCCATCGGAATTAAAATTTGAATAACATGAGGTCAAAAAGCCTTGATCATTTTCTTCGTCCTCCTGCATCGCCTCGGCAGATGAGGGAATACGTGCTAGGCCTTGCTTCAGCATTCGGACCCTCAGCTCCACCACTGCTGGGCCTCTCCTCAACATTCTGTGAAATGCTAGCCATTTGCTCAGCATTCGGTCCTGATCCAGAGGTTCCAACATCCATATCCTGAGTAGATTGAGCAGTAGGCTCCCGAATAATAACTCCTCCTTGGCCTTCAGGACGTTCAGGAGCATCAAATACTCCTGCCTCCAACAGTGTGTGCAAATCTTTGTCGGACAAGGCATTGTGCTCTGGCAAAGGGGTGGTGGTGGGAAGCTGAACAACTTGTTTCCCTTTTTTCTTAGCAGCCTCACGAGCTTCATGCTCTGCTGCTAACCTTGTAGCCTCTTGAGCTGCATGCTTTAGCAAAATAGTAGCTTCCTTTGCTGCTAGCTCGTCAGCATCCTTCTTCGCTGCTAGCTCGTCAGCAGTTGCCTTGACTTGTTCAAAATTTCTGTCTCTGGCATCAAAAGTGATCTGCGCCATCACTTTCTTGTAATCCTTCTTCTCTTTCTCCTTTTGATTCCTCTTCCTTTTCTAGTTCTTCTCCCTCACAACTTTTAAACGTTCCGCAAAAGGCTTAGCAGAGAGAGGAGTTTCTTGCTCTTGTTCCTCAGCAGCAGGCTAAGTAGATAAAGGCTTATCAGAGGTTGCTTTCTCAGAGGCTTCTTTCTCAGCGGTTTTGACAAGTCGCCTTCTCCTCTGCGGCTTCTCAGGTGCAGCGACCTCTGATCTTTTCCTTTTTGGTACCTCAGCAGCAAGTGGGCCCATTTTCTTAGCGGGAAGCTCTCTGAGCTTCTCTATATCAGCCAGGTCCTGGAAGCACCGTGTTGTCTCTGCGGGCTTCTTGGCAGCAGCAATCTCCTCAGTAGTTAGAGGAATCGCATGCTCCAACTGTTGGACTGCTAACTCTGTTGGATGAACGTCATCAGGAGAGGTAGGGATATTTGGGTCTACATTTGATTTCCCTTTCAGCATGAGTGGACAAGAAAGGTCTGCGGGAGCTGGCTTCTTTCTTGTCTGCGGAATGAAATCTGTAGGCAAAAGTGACATGCCCCTGTCAAGCTTCGACTTATGAAAGTACATCTCAATGAACCTGTTTATCTTCAGCCCAAAGTTCACATTCGATGTGAAGATTCCCTCCTTGATCTTCAAGTTTTTCTTGGCGTGGTCCAACCAACGCTCAAAGAAAACCTCACCCAGTTACCTTTGATCCCATCCACCAATGCCATCATCACGGCATATTTCTTAGCAGACAGTTCCGAATACAAGCCCCTGTAGCATTGGAACATTTTAATTACCAGTTCAGCCAGGAGTCGGTACTCCTCCTAAAACTGATTAATCGGTGTGGCTACCTTCCAGGGGATATCCTTGCTTAAGTCGGGCTTCTTCCACACATTCCATCGAGCCTTCATCCCATCTACGTTGTTTACTTTGTAGCTTGTGACACGCTCTCCGGAGTTTCGAAGTCTGAACTTCTTTGCCAGAACCTTGCCACTCACCTTAATGATCGTGCCAAAGACAGAGGTCTTAAAAGACTTCTGATTCTCCTCTGCTATAATCGCTCTCGCATAAAATTCTGAAACCATATGACGGTGAAACCTCAGCGGTTCAGCAGACAGGTACTCAACGACTTGTTCCTTTGCTAGGGTGTCCATCACCCAAATTGGAAATTAAGGACCGGCGAGTGGCGTATAAAGGATTTGATCCTTCATAATCTGTGCGGCCCTCCTTTGAGAGTTTATAAGGCCGGACTGCTCCTTCTTACTCGCGAGCGTAACTAGCTGAGCATACGGGATCTCATCTTCCACATCCTCTTTCTTAACAATCCCAGTAAATTCAGGCAAATGTCGTTCATGAAGGAGTGCAGCAATAGAAGCTTGGCAATGAGTGGGGGATTCAGTAGATGAATCTGACATATGGGATTGAGCAGGAAATTCAGGATTGGTAGACATATTTGAGAGAGATTTGGGAGAATTTTGGGAGAGTGAATTTTTTAGAGCTAGGGATTTGAAGATTCAAAGATCAGATGGTTTACAAATTCGACGAAGTGTCATTTAAATACTTTCTGAGTGTTGGATCTGACGGTTGGGGTAGCACCTCTTCAAATCCAATCGACGGTTCAGGAGATCCGAGACACTTCGTATGGTGTCCCACGCCCCAAAATGCTCGAGTGCTTTTGGCATGTCGCCTCCTGGTTCATCACCACCTGGTGCACGTATTAAATGCATCGTGTCACATACACTTAGTGGATTTCAAATTCAAAAAGTTCGCGCTTTGACTTTCTGAGCAAAAGTTGGAGATTGCTGAGAGCTTGGACTCAGCAAACTGCTAGCATTAGGATCCTTAGCAAGTGCATAAACTGCTGAGAGCTTGGACTCAACATTCACTCTCTAGCAAACGTTGATCCACTTGTTATAGTATTACACTCCTTAGGAACTGCTAAGAGCTTGGACTCAGCATTCCTCTGCACCGAACCACTTGTTGCATATTACATAGTGTAATATCACACTACTTAGGATCTACTGAGAGCTTGGACTCAGCAACCATTTGCGTAGCAACCATATTTCAACAACAAAATTTCAGCATTTTTAAAAACGTAAGCTAGGATATGTTTATCTCCATCTTCTCTAGAAATCCAGAAAGAATGAGAGTTTGACTCATTCATCCCCATCCTTTTCAAACTCCATGAGGCCTAACTTCATACATAATTCTTTAAATCTGGCCTCAGCAAGCGGTTTAGTGAAGATATCAGCAAGCTGATCTTCGGTGCATATGTATTGAACATCGATATCTTTCTTCTCTTGATGATCTCTTATGAAGTGATATCGGATGTCAATGTGCTTCGTCCTAGAATGATGAACATGATTCTTTGTAATGCACCTAGCACTATTGTTGTCGCAGTAGATTGGCACGCATTCTGAAGGAATGTCATAATCTAGCAGTTGTTGCCGAATCCATAACACTTGCGCACAACAACTTGCGGTTGCTACATTTTCAGCTTTGGTTGTAGACGTCGCCACAGAGTGCTGCTTCTTGTTAAACCAACTTATTAGCTTATGTCCAAGGAATTGGCAGGTGCCACTCATGCTCTTCCGATCAATCTTGCACCCTCCAAAGTCTGAGTCTGAATATCCACTGAGTGCTAGCCCATCAGATATTGGATACCAAATTCCTAGACCTTCGGTGCACTTGAGGTATCGGATAATCCGCTTAGCAGTATCCAAATGCGACTTCTTAGGATTTGCTTGATATCTCGCACAAACTCCCACGACGTAGGATATATCTGGTCTGCTAGTTGTGAGATAAAGCAAGGATCCGATAATACCTCTGTACAACGTAGGATTCACAGGTTCTCCTCCTTCATCAAGAGAAATCTGGAAGCTCGTGCTTATAAGAATCCTTAAGCTCTTCGTCTTCTCTGGACTATACATAGCAATGAGATCTCTTGTATACTTCCTCTGATGTATAAAGATCCCTTCACTCGATTGCTGAACTTGAAGTCCTAGAAAGTATGACATCTTCCCCATCATACTCATCTGGAAATTACTTTACATTAGCTCTGAAAACTTTTCACACAAGATTGGGTTCTTAGAGCCAAAGATAATGTCATCGACATATATCTGCACAAGTAATATGCTTCCTTCATCCTTAATGCAAAAGAGAGTCTAATCAATCTTCCCTTTCTTGAAGCCATTGTCCAGCAAGAACTTAGACAATATTCCATACCACGCCTGTGGTGCCTGCTTCAAACCATATAAGGCTTTCCTGAGACTATAAACTTGGTTTCCTTGTTCGAAGCCTGGTGGTTGATCAACATACACTTCTTCTTTGAGCTCACCATTAAGAAATGCACTTTTAACGTCCATCTGTAGGACTGAAAACTCATTATGGGCAGCATATGTGAGAAACAATCTTATTGCTTCCAGTCGGGCTACTGGAGCAAATGTTTCATTGTAATCAATCCCTTCGCATTGCCAATATCCCTTAGCAACGAGACGCACCTTTTTTTGGATGACCATTCCAGATTCATCCTTCTTGTTCTTGAAGACCCACTTTGTTCCAATAACGCTTTGATGCTCGGGTCTGTCTACAAGATCCTATACATGATTGCGTGTGAACTCTGCTAGCTCCTCCTGCATAGCATTCACCCAATCTGGAGATTGTAGAGCATCTTCAACCTTCGTAGGCTCTTCATGTGATATGTAACATGCTTGCATCGCATTTCCTTGTCGCGTCCTGATTGGATCATTGACGTCATCAATGACTGCATCTAGGGGGTGATCAAGTAACCATCTCGGTCTAGGATTGCTAGGTGCTGGGGTTGCATTGCTAGCATCTCCTGCTGGATTGTTCTCTGCTAGAACATTCTCCTCAGCAATCATCTGAGGTTCAGCATTCGGCATTTCGACAACTGGAATCTCAGCATTCTGAACTTCAGCATTCCGAATATCAGCATCTTCCTTGGCAATCTCCTCAGCAATGCCCAATCTTCCTTCAGCATCTCGTTCTTGATTTGGGATACCTTCATCTTCATCTTCGATCGATCCCAGAATCTCCAAATTATCATTAAGATAAATCTGGTTGGTGGCCTCAGCATGATCATTAGCATCATCGGTCGGTTCAACATTTTGGTCACCTGCTGAATGTGCCTGAGTTGAATGACAGTCATTTATCGACTTAGTCGGATCAATCTGCATATTTTCGAAAGAATTCAAGATAGATTGACCATGGACATCATTAGCCTCATGATTGTCATCCTTTTTCTCTCTAATAATCATGCGCACTAGAGTAGACTCATAAAAAATAACATTGCATGTTATTTCCACAACTTGAGTCATCTTTTTTAACACTCTATAACCTTTGTGAGAAGGATGTCCATATCCAAGGAACACACCTTCATCAAACTTAGGCGAAAAAGTGTTAAGCTTCGACTTCCCATTGTTATGAATATAACATGTCGAACCAAATGGACGAAGATAAGTCAGAGAAGGCTTACAACCATTATACACTTTATAAGGAGTTTTGTTGAATCTTCCATTGATTGCACTCCTATTCTGAACGTAGTAGGCAGTCATGACTGCTTGCCCCAATACTTTCCACTCAGACCAGAGTCGGCTATCATCGACCGCACTGCTTCCTTCAAGGTCCTATTCCTTCTCTCTGCTAGACCATTCTGCTGGGGAGTCTTAGCAGTGGATTTCTCATGCCCGATTCTAGCTTCGGCGCAAAAATCCATTAAGATGCCATTGCACAATTCAGTCCCCTTATCTGATCTTATCCTTTTAACGGTGACCTCTTTGCTATTCTGCTCCTTGAGGATCAGCTCTGGTAGGATGAGCTTTACTTCATCCTTGGTCCTAAGCAGTCTGACCCACGTGTATCTGGAAAAATCATCAACAACCACAAGATTATAAACCTTTTTACTTACAGTGGCTGGAGTGACTGGGCTAAATAGATCCATGTGCAATAGCTCAGGGATTGTCTCTGAAGTGGCCTTCCGGGTTTGTCTTGAAGGATGCCTTTGTCTGCTTCCCTTGCTGGCAAGCTTTACATACGCCTTCCTTCTGAAGGTCGCCTCACGCAATCCTACAACAAGTTGATGCTTGGCTAGGTAGTTATATGTTTTAAAGTTCAGATGAGTTAACCATTTGTGCCATAGCCAATTTGTCTCTTCCTTGTTGAGTGCTACGAAGCATGAATGTTGTTGGTCACTTTGCCAATCAACAGTGTATATGCCACCCTTGCGGATGCCTCTTAGCTTCACTTCACCTATAACATTGTCAACAATTTCACATCCAATGCTAATGAAATAAACATTGTACCCATTTTCGCATAGTTGGCTGATGCTCAATAGATTGTGTTTGAGATTGGAGACGATGGCAACGTTGATGATTATCATTCCATCTTGCTCAATACATCCTCTTCCAATCACTCGACCTTTGCTATTATCACCAAACATGACTGTGGGGCCATAAATTCTTTGAAGTTTTGAGAATAATTCTTCTCGCCCCGTCATGTGGCCTGAGCAGCCACTATCTAGGATCCATTCATTTGACATGCCTGATGTCTTAGCTCTTGGATCCTGTTCCTACAAAAATCAATAATTTTGTTTAGGTACTCGCTTAGAATCGGGTCCTGCAGGATTAGCATGGATCATGGTCCCTTTTGGAACCCACATCTTAGTGATCTTCAAGATTGTCTTCTTGACATCACTCTTAGCAACCTTCTCGACCTTAGTTGGATAAGCAAACTTTGCATAATTTGAATGAGGTGGAGTAGTGTGCTTAGCCTTCATTGTCCTTTTAAAAGGAAAACGGTTGAACTCAGGCTGCACATAGGTGTTCCTCTTATGTGGTGTGTACTTAGGATACTGTGGTCTTACAGCATGGTATGCAACCTGCTTGTCCCTAGTGAAGGTAAGATTTGTTATCCTAGCATTGGATGCACAATGCTCAGCATTCATCCAAGACACTGCTAAGTGTGGCCTAGCAGGCATTCTCTGGGTACTCTGCTGAGATCCAGCAGATGCATGCTGAACAGGCATTCTTTGGGTACTTTGTTGAGATCCAGGAGATGTATGCTTGCTACGCCAATCTTTCTGCTTAGCAGTTGACGACTTAGCAAATATCTTTTCCTTTCCTTTTTCAGCATTGACTTTTCCAGCAGAAATGAATAAAATCTTTTTCTGCTTAGAAAATTCAGCATTTCTACTCAAAACTTCCTTAGAGGATTTTCCTACGGCTTCAACACAACCAAGACCCAATCCTAATTTATCAGAATGTTTTCTTTGTTGGCTAACAATGGCACTTAGAACTGACTTGCTGGATGTGTAAGCTAAAATGCAATCCTTCTTATGTTTATTCTTCAAAGCTAGATTCTCCTTTTCAATATTTTGAAAATTTTCAGCAAGCTTTGAGTAATCAGCTTTGAGTTTCAAAAGTTCCTCACTATCAGACCTTAGTCTTTCGACTTCCACAGTCAAAGATATAACTTTGTTTTTTAGTGAGGTGCTGTCTCCCACAATAGCATTTTTTATAGCGTACATTTGTGAGAACTCTACTGAAAGCTTAGTGAGACAATCATCCTCGGAATCTAAAGAAGAATCCTCCGATTCATGTATGACTGCTGAAATTAAAGTGCTAGTAGGATTCACCTCCTAAGCATCGACTGCTAGAGCCGATTCAGCATTCTGCTCAGCTTCAGCATCCTGATCATCAATGATAATCGCCATCAAGACCAGCATGGCCTCCTCATCATCCTCTTCTGACGAATAGTATTCCTCATCATTTTTAGGGATGTCAGGCACCTCTGTCCTGGTCAGCAGCGCTCTGGTGACTGCTTTGATAGCTCTCCTCTCAAACCTTTGTTTGAGGCGCTCTCACTCTTCCTTGCTCACCTTAGGACATTTGTGCTTTAGGTGATCTGGTGAATTACATTCGAAGCACGTCCTTGTCTTTCTTTTAGCAGATCGAGAGGATGATGTGAGCTTAGCTTCTATGGCTTTCTTTTCTGCTTTGGCTTCCAGCATGAGCTTTTGAAGCTTTCTCATCTGCTCTTCAAGCTCACTAATCTTGAGATCTTCTGGTTGTGAGCGTGAGGTTGTAGCAACCTCTTTTGCTGGAGAAGCTGGTGTAGATCTTTCATTGGTGCGGAAGGGCTTCCTTGGCTTCCACTTTCTAGCATCTTTCTTAACAAAGAATGCTAAGTCTTTAGGGGGTACAGCGTTTTTTGACGAAGTTTGAGCCACGGCTACTTCGTTCTTTTCAATTGTTGTATTATAAACTCGTGAGCTTTAAGTTGAGCGAATACCTCAGATGTAGACATTTTGCTGAGGTCTTTTTCACTCAAGATCGTCATCTTCACAAACCAATCGCTCCTTGGAAAGAGTTTGGAGATGATTTTATTGTTCATTTGTCCGTTGTCATACGTCTTTCCTAAGCTCCGAAGCTTTCCGACGATGGTGTTGAATCTTTCTTCCATCGTTTGAATGGATTCACCTGCAATCATAGAGAAACATTCATACTTATCAACAGCTACCTGGAGTTTGTTTTGCTTCATTTGCTCTGTCTCCTGGGAAGATTCGCACACAAAGTCTCACATCTCCTTAGCCGTGTCAAAATCTAGAGCTTTGTCTGCCATCAACGGGGGTAGACAGTCTAGTATGAGCTTCTTTGCTAGATACTCCAGCTGAGCTCTTATCTTGTCCTCGACCGTCCATTCATCGAACGTCTTCTCGACCATAGGAGGTGGTCTTAATTGCCCCTCAGTAACTAGACCGACGAAGAGATTAGGCTTCATGATCTTGATGGGTCCTGTAGAAAGAACATCCACCATCTCTGGATGTATACTTTGAAGGTGGATGGTGGCCATCTTCTGCCATGAGTTGAACTTTTCTTTGTTATACTTTGGAAGAGTATGGTTCATCTTGGCTATCTTGGTGTTCCTGAGCTAAACAACAAAAACAGTGCAAGGAAAATATAGATCTGGTCAAAAGCGACTCAGAAGCCGTAAGTCTTACGACCTCCTGCTCTGATACAACTTGTTGGTCCCTGATCAGAGTCGTTGTTAAAGCAGCGGAAGACTAACTTAACAAATGCAGCATAATGATTAAGTGTCTTGAACTTAGACTCTTTTCAAATATTTAGCTCGAGGTATGTGTTACGTTTGTTTCAGATATACTCTAGCAACTTGAGGTTGCTAGGTTTTAAATCAACAAGCAGAAACAATAAAACAGTAACAAGAACACAAGGTTTATAATGGTTCGATCCTTAAAGATCTACGTCCACTCCTCAATCGAACACTGAGAATTCACTAAAAAGATATAATCAAGTACAAGGATTCGCCTGTCTCTTGTAGCAGGTGGTGAGCTTTTGAGCCAGCCACTACAAAACTACCCTCCGTTACTTAGATCCATCTGTCGATAGCTACGGCTAAGTTAAGGGCGCACCTTCTTAAAACTTAACCTTGCTACAATGGAAGCTTTATAGTTCCTTCCGAACTATCCTGGGGGTTTTGGCAACAGCCCGTCTTAGTCAATCTCATTTCAGAGATGTGACTCTTGGATGCTTCCTAGGATGGAAGTTATCCCAATGATTGTTCCTTGAATAAAGTCAAGGAATCCTCTTGAATGTAGTGTCAGATATTCAATGGTTGACACTTGTTGTTAAGAGCTTAAGATTCTCCTTGTCTTTAATGTGCTCTCAGTCAACTACTTTACTTTGCTTGTCAAAGGTATCTCTCAATAATTAACTTTACGAATATGGTTGAAGTGTTAGTTTTCGTAGTAGAATCTCAGAATAGTCGTAAGGGTGGTCAAGAGGTGGCTCTCTATTGTTTGGACTTCTCTTTTATATCTGGGGATTCAAAGTTTGAATCTCCAGACCCGTTAGACACAACGTCTCTTTTGTCCAAAAGACCTACTTGCATTTTCGTCCTTTCTGGCGTGGTGCAGTGCCTTTTTACCTACTTCGGGAAGGCTATTCGTCCTTGGTTGTACCTTTTGTCAGAACGGTAGTATTAGCAAGTATTTGCTGAGTATCTCTTTGCTTAGCATTCTCTCGGAGAATGCTGGGAGCACTCTGCTAAGTACTTCGACCTTTTGACTGCTGAACTCTTCTAGCAATCTGCTTTGTATCCAATTGCTGACTTCTCAGGAATTGCGTATTGAGCACTTGGGTCTTGATTCCTTATTGCTATTGCTTCTAGCAATCTTCTGAGTAAATAGTGAATGCTGACTCCTTCAGCATTCAGCTAACTCTTTTCTTCCGACTGCTGAAGTATTTAGCAGTTGAAACGAAGACTTCAGAAATTCTGGATGCTAGGAACGTTCTCAGTAGTCAAGCAGATTGCTAGAGAAGTCAGCAGACAGAAATGACTGCTAAGGAGACAGCAGTCAAGTGTAGAGAAGAAATGACTGCTAGGAGTACTTACTCAGCAGTCGGAAGAAAAGAGTTAGCTGAATGCTAAAGGAGTCAGCATTCACTATTTAGATTTCAGCAATGATCGACCAAACTAACTAAGGCTTTGATTCAACAAAACCTTTACAATTTGATCTAAAGGGAGATTTACAACATATATCAAGGAATATTTTCCTAACAATACATAATCAGGTTGGTTGTTTTACTTCCTAGCAACGAAAACTGGCTGCTTAGTCAAACGGGTTGTAAAAGTTTCCTTCTTTACAGTATGAATATACTATTTGACTAGTTTCTGAGGTTGAATTGGCTCTTCCCAGTTTGTGACTTAGCCAGTTTGGGACACATACTATTTAACCAATTTTTTCCGTCGTGCTGACTTATTTGTCACTTGCAGGTTAGCCAATCTGGGTTGTTGGCAAACCAACATTTAGCTTTTTTACTTTTTCCAGTGTCAGTTGAAGAAGTTGCAAGATTGCTCGAAGAATTTTCATCAAAACCAAGACCTGCTTTATTTAAGGGATCTCTTTGAGCTAAAAACAATTCCTCAAGTTCTGTTGATCTTTTTCTGAAGAAACATTTGAATTGTTCCTGCTCAAGGTTTTTCTCCTTTAAAGAATCACACTCCTTTTAAAGATTTTAATAATTTTTTAGAAGAATAGAGTGTTCTTCTTTATGTTTTGTTAGTTCTTCGCTTGCAGACCTAAATTTTTCAATGTCATTGGTCAAAATTAAAACTTGGTTTTTTAGTGAGGAATCTTCACCAGCTAAAATGTCTTTCAATTCATGAAACGTTGAAAGTTTTTTAAAAGAATGTCGAGGAAAACATCTTTTGAATTAGAGCAATACAATTCAGGACCCTCTATGCTGCATGCAGAAAAAATAGGAACTAGTAAAGAGTCTGTTTCCTATTCACCAGTTGCTTTTAGAGCTACTTCTTCACTTTTTGCAGCATTCTCATTCTCCTCTTGGATTGCTACCAAGAACACCAGCAACGCTTTTACCTCCAATTCCTCATCCGATGTGTAGTTAATTTTATCATTATCAGGATGTCGGGGACTTATATTCTGGATACAATTGCTTTGGCAACAGCCTTTGATGCTCTTCGCTCAAATATCTTCTTGAGTCTTTCTCTCTCCTAATACAAAAAATTGCAAATTTGCGACGAATTTGCGACAAAAAAATGGGTCGCGATATAGCGACAGACTAACGACAGAATTGCGATGGAATAAAATTTTAAATTTTGCCGTCACAAAAATTTTGCAACGGATTTGCGACAGAATATTCCGTCGCAAAATTCTTATTTTTTTCATATGTATATTTTTTTAGTATGTATAAAGAATGAGATTAGTGTTTGGTTCAGCGGTAACGTGCGCAGCACGCGTGCGGGAGGTGCCGAGTTCGAATCCCCTTGGACGCTAGCCACCAAATTTGATGGTTGAACCGGCCGGTTCAAAACTGGATTATAAAAATCTTAAAATTTATTTTTTTTCAAGAAAATTAATTTGGGACGAATTCAATTTTTGGTCGCAATTTTTTTTGCGACCAAGGTTTTTGGATGGACAAAATCCATCGCAAAATAGCAGTGTCCGATGGATTTGCAACGGATTTTTGAGTCCCAAAAATGCGAGTTTTTGGTAATGTCCTCTTTGTCCACACAAGGACATTCAAATTTTAGATGATAGGTAGAGTTGCATTCGAAGCAAGATCTAGGAGATCTCTTGGTGAATCTTTTATCATCGGACTAAGGAGTCTCATTTTTGGCCTTGACATTCTCCAAAAGTTTAACCAATCTCCTCATTTTTTTCTTTCAAGTTTTGTTACAGAGCTCTCTCCTTCCTTCTTGTGTGGGGTTGATTTGAAAAGTATCTCCTTCATCAGTGAGTTGTATCTCCATCATCGGTGAGCTTGATTGACGAGCGGGTCTGTTAGTTTTGAAGGATTTCATGAGCCTCCACTTGACATCCTTTTTAATGAAATATTTTGCATCATTAGTATTCTGGTTTTGTGAACTGGCTACTCAAACAACTTCATTTTTGTTCACCATCTGAATGTCCCACTCATTAGCTTGGAACTGAGCAAATAGCTCCTTAGTTGAGATCTTTGACAGATCCTTCTTCTTCAAACTGATTGTTTTGACGAACTAGTCTTTCTTCGATATTTTGGATAGAATCTTTGCATTAAGTTCCACGGTTCAGTATACTCTTTCCAGAGCCTTCAACTCGCTCATTATTATGTTGAATCTTGACTCCATATCCTTGATGCTTTCCCCAAGAAGCATCTGGAATGATTCATATTTGTCAACACAAACTTGAAGCTTATTTCTCTTTATATGATCAGTTTCTTGGCGCAATCCTCCAATATAGTCCAAACTTCTTTTGCGTTATTGAACTGCATGACTTTTTCTAGTGCCGCTGGTAGAGCTGATAAAATCAACTCATGAGCAATGGAGTCTAGCTGGCCATGTCGTTTATCTTCTTGGGTCCACTCGTCATATGGCTTTTCGACCATGGCTGGTTCGTCACCACCTCCTGGTCGAGTGTTGGTTTTAGCATCTTTATTGGTCCACACTCTATGACGTCTACCATCTCTGGATGTATACTTTTGAGCAAGATGATTGACTTTTTCTTCCAAATGGAGAATTCTCCGCCGAGTATGGTGGAAGCTTTGTATTATTCATCTTAAACGTCGAATATGCTCGGTAAACACGAAAAAGAGAGTGTAAGAAAATGGATCTGGTCCTTAGCTACTCAAAACAGTTAGTTTGTAACGACCAACTGCTCTAATAAAACTTGTTGGTCGCAAGATCAGAGTTGGTGCACAACAGAAATAATTTATAAACTTGCACTTCACAAACTGGTAGTTGCTAACCAGTTTGTGTTTCTAAAACTTACTGTTTTAGTGAGTTTGGAAGATTTAGTTCGGTTTAAATATATTTCCACACTTAAAATGTGTTAAGTTTAAAAATCCAAGCAAATTAGTACATAAAGCAATAAAATGCCGAAAGGATTTACAGAGGCCCGGACGCAAAAGTCATATGTCTTCTCATTAGACTGATAGTCAAGAAATTACAAAGCTCTTGATTACAATAAGGTCTCGCGATCTATCGCTAGTTGGTAGATGCCTACTTCCACTAGTTCACTAGCTCACTCGTGTTCAAAGATGGCACACGGTAAGCTAAAATCTACCTTTGAGCTTAGAATTCTTTTAGTTTGATTTTTTTGCAGCGATTCGAATATTTAGAAGGCCAGTTTTTCAGTGGTCTTCTCTTCTAGGACACATCATCTATTTATAGGCAAGGTGTGAGAGATTTTGTTAGGACTTTTGTTAGAGAAATTATTCTTTTACTTTTCGTGTCTTGGTAGGTCAAAGGTTGTAAAAGCCATCATAGTTAGTTTTTCAGTTTCTAGAGTTCTAAAACTGTAATCCTTGTGTAGGATCAATCGAGTTGTAATAGAACTTAGTGGCTGAAGATCGAGCATATGAATTGTTCGAGAACTGAAGATGTGTACGCACTTGAAACTTGGTTCTCACCAAGTATGGCCTTAACCAAGATTGATTTGGGGTACTCAGTATAGGGTTTTCTATTATGACTAAGAGAAGTCAGTATGAGGGCTTTTCCCATACTTTCTATGGGAAGTCATTATGAGGGTTTTCCATACTGACTATGGAAAGTCAGTATGAGGGTTAGCCATACTGACTATGGGAAGTCAGTATGAGGACTGGCTATACTGACTAAGGGAAGTCAGTATAAGAGCCTCTACCTTGAAAGCACTAGCTATTCGAAGACATCAAAGCTCGGTTAGACTTCGGCATATTCATGCCTACGTAAAAGTCAATAAGAGGATATCCAAACTTGGATTCCTCAGACCGAAACTTAGTCTGACGCAAAGTTAGTGAATAGTACACTGACACAGCAGAGCAAAACAAAGCATAGCAGAGCAGACCTATAGTACGGGCTATGATTGGATGACATCTTCTATGAGTCTAATGATTGGAATTATGTGTCTAACGGGCATAAATTCAAAATGCTTGAGGATTCCTCTATAAATAGGTCTGCCCAAACCTTAAACTGTTACGAATTCCACTCTAAAAAGAGCATATATCTAAGCCATCTATCTGCTAAAACTCTCTGAGATTTCGTGTTTCCTTACACAAGACTTGAGTTCCCGACTCAAGTTATACTCCGTGCTACTCTCTCTTAGCACAAAGCTAATGATTTTTATCTAAACCTATCATTTGGTGAATATATCTTTCCAAGATATATTCATAGCAATCAATTTCCTACTCTGGGAATCTGATTCTCACGGGCTTTTGCCAACCACCTGAGTTCTGGGAAGAACAGTAAACATCCAAGCACCAGGAAGAAAGTTGCGGGGTGTCGTCCTCACTTCAACCTGAAGACTAAGCATACAAGGAGTTCCTAGGCGAGTGACCACAACAAGCCAAAGGACGGAGTGCCGACGTGTTCTGTATAGATCGTAAGGAAGCGTGTATTTTACTTACTTATTTATCCAGACCACGGGTCTGAGAGTGGATGTAAGATTTTAAGATCCAAACCAATAAAATATCATGTGTTATTTACTGTTTTCATTTAAGTTTCTATCTTTGTTTAGTTTCGCAAAATGACTTTCAAAACCTTCAATACTTGTCCAAGTATTGAAGAGTATATACTGTGAAACTTACTTAATAACGAGGACCTACGCTTAACGATTCTCAAGTACCCTAAACTAAGTTCTATCGGTTTAGGAGAACAAGTGCAAGTTATATATTTTTACTTCCGCTGCATATTACGTACTCTGATTTCGAGACCAACAAATTTGAAATAAGAGCCGTTGAGAGACATGGGATGATGTCCAATCCGACACCTCTCTTTTCTGTGAAGGATTGGTTGCTTTTCCTGAAAATCTACACCTACTCCTGCTTTTCTGACAATGGATGTGGACTCTGCAGCTTTGTGTCAGAACAACAGTGTCAGTCCGAGGGATCACAACTGGTTGGGAGATCTTCAGACTTTAAGGAATCTACATCCTTAAAGTCTTGCTTGTTGAGGATTCCTCTGATTTGTTCTCTTTGTCTCTTGTTGTTGTGCTAGTAGCTATTATGATTATACGCAAGTGCACGTATGTCTAAACAAGTAATGCAGATCTAAGTCCAGATATCGTACCCAAGGGAGTGAAAATGAATCGTGCACATTCTATTGTTTGTAAATTAATGGGGTTTTTGATTTCTCCAAACTAAAATAACAAGAAAGCATATAAAATGAAACCAAGCAGTGCGAGAACAATTAATAATATTTCTTCCCACAAAATAATCATAAAATAATAGACTATGGTTTTAAGATCGATGATAAAATGCACTTGGGTTATTGACTTTTGATTATCTACTCTCATTTATGCTGCAACATTTTTCAGGCATCAACTCTAGTTCTTGCAACCACACTCTTTTCAGTCTAGACTATCGTCATAGCGCTAGATC
>JAPKLW010001404.1:163053-206077 GCA_026898455.1 Plectranthus barbatus | reverse complement strand
GTTTCTTATAGCCACTGCAATATTCGCTTTATCTTGATATTGAGTAATATATATGGTGTGTCTGGCATGGGATTGTTTAATTTTATTGTTTTGAATTTATGCAAGTGGTCTTGTTATCTTCTGTGGTGTTTGGTCTGGAATTTTGATGCCTACCAGAGTGGTCCTTTATACAAATATGCTCATACCATTAAGCAGATATATGGGGTCTGGATTTATACAATAGATTCTAACAATTGTTTGGATGGAAACTAACAGTACTAACTTTCGATCACTTGATGCTGAGAACATACTTTAAACATCAGAATGACCCAACCAGATACGACAAAGATTGACACAACATAAGTTCCTGATATTAGTTATTCTGTTAAATTAATGTTGACACGAGGAATGCCTGAATTCAAATACTAATTCTGGCATAACTTGTGCATAAATACTTCGGGTTTGGAGGGAAAAGACCAGAAGACAAGTGTAAAGTGACTCTTGAGTTGCTTTGTGTTATTTTGATTCGTAAGGAAATTTCTTTCATTTTGTGTAATAGGTTGATGAAAAGTTTGCATTGGTAGATTTGAAGGGCCTATTTTCACTTACTGGTGACAGCTGACACTTTTCCACCTTGGTATTTTTGCGTTCGTTTTCGAGTAACTTAGCAGTAGTTTTGTTGGTTTTGGATTTAATGATGTGAATGTGCATATATTTCTATGCATTAATTGCTTTTGATCAGTTTTTTCAGTTTTTGTTGTTAATTAATAAATGAATGCCCTGATAAATTATAATGCTGACATTCATTTCAAATGTATGGCATTAGTATTATTTCAAATGATCTTACACTTAGAATGCCTTGTTGCTTTAATAAATTCATGCTCATAAAATCTATGTGTGTTGGGAATTATTCGCGAATTCCTCCCTTAGGATCAAAATTGTAAAAGGTTTTGTTGAATCAAAGCCTTAGCTAGATTGGTCGATCACTGCTGAATTCTAGCATAGTATAGCAACTCTTATGTAATGTCCTGTTTAGGAAAAATATTGAGTTGTAATAGATTAGGAAGTGCTTGAGAAGATTGCTGAAGGATTCAGCAAATAGAACGAAGAATATCAGAATTCAAGCAACTTTGGAATGCTAGAAGTATTCTCAGCAGATGGTAGCTGCTAGAGAAGTCAGCAGACAAGAATGACTGCTAGAGATGTTAGCGGTCAAATGCTAAGAAGATTGATTTCTAAGGCGTTAGCAATCATATGCTGAAGGAAGAGACTGCTAGGAGTTCTTACTCAGCAATCGGAAGCAAAAAGGTAGCAGAATGCTGAAGGAGTCAGCATTTGCTAATATCAAGTGATAGCAGAATTCTGAAGGAGTCAACATTCACTAGCATTCAAGAAGATTGCTAAGTAATAGCAAACAACAGCCAAGACTCAAGTGCTGAATACGCATCTGCTGAAGGAGTCAGCAGATTGGCTACGAAGAGAGATTGCTAGAAATACTTAGCAATCAGAAGAGTAAAATGGCTTAGCAGAAGGTTTACAGCATTCTCCGATAGAATGCTAAGCAGAGAAACCTAGCAAACACTTGCTAAAGACGCCCGTTCTGACAGAAGGTACAACAAAGGACGAAAGCCTTACCCGAAGTAGGTAAAAAGACACTGTACCACGCCGGAAAGGAAGAAAAATCAAGTAACTCTTTTGGACGAAGAAGACTGTTGTGTCTAAAGGGTATGGAGATTTAATGTTTGAATCTCCAGGTATAAAAGACAAGTCCAAATAGTGAGACGACTACTACTGTTCATACTCACACATTCAAACACTTGAACAATCGAAAAAGCGAACAGAGATTCCTTTGACAAAATCGAACAAAGCAAAAGAGAGAGTAGTTAGTTGAGAGCCTTCATAAAGAGAAGTATTCAAAGCTCTCAACAACCATAGTGTCCCCCATTGAATATCTGACACTATCTTGAAGAGATTCCTTGACTTTGTTCAAGAATCTAATCATTGGGATAACTTCCATCCTAGGAAGCATCCAACAGTTACATCTCTGAAAAGGGATTGACTCCGACGGGCTGTTGGCAAAACCAGACAAAGTTCAGGAGAGAACTATAAAACCTCCATTCCAACGAAGGACAAGTTTTACGAAGGTGCACCGTTGACTTGGCCATAGCTGCAGATCGAAGAGATCGAAGCATCGGAGGATAGTTTTGTAGTGGCCGACTCAAAAGCTCACCGCCTGCTACAAGAGATAGGCGATTCCTTGTACTTCAAATATCTTTTTAGTGAAATTCTCAGTGATACGACTGAGGAGTGGACGTAGATTTTTAAGATCGAACCACTATAAATCTTGTGTGTTCATTACTGTTTTATTGCTTACTGTTTGACTGTTGTGATTTAAAACCTAGCATCGACAATTGCTAGAGTATCTACCTATAAGAAACCCTAACTACTACCTCGAACTAAACATTTTTGACAAGAACTTAAGTGCAAGATATTCATTAATCTTCCGCTGCATTCGTGTGTTAGTTATTTGCTATTCACCACGACGACTCTGATTTGGGACCATCAAGTTGTATTAGAGCGGTAGGTTGAACTACCGACTGCTTCTGAGTCGCTTTAAGACCAGATCTGTATTTTTTTCCTTGCACTGGTATTTTGTTCTTTTGTTGCTCCAGCTCAGGAACTCTGAGCTCTTCGAGATGAATCATACTTTGCCAAAGTATACCAGGGAGAAGTTCAACTTATGGCAGAAGCTTGACACTATCCAGCTCCAGAGTACACATCCAGAGATGGTGGATGTTCTCACCAAAGGCCCCATAAGGATTATGAAGGTCAACCCCTTCGTCGGTCTAGTCGCTGAAGGTCAACCGAGACCTCCGCAGATGATCGAGAAGAAGTTTGATGAATGGACGGTTGAGGACAAGAAGAGAGCCCAGCTAGAGTATCTAGCAAAGAAGTTGATCCTTGACTCTTTGCCGCCGTTAATGACAGACAAAGCATTATACTTTGATACAACCAAAGAAATGTGGGATTATGTCTGCAAATCCTCACAAGTGACAGACCAAATGAAACGCAACAAACTCCAGGTAGCTGTCGATAAGTATGAATCTTTCTCTATGATTGCAGGAGAATCTATTCAAACAATGGAAGAGAGATTAAACACCATCATTGGAGAGCTCTGGAACTTGGAAAAGACGTACGACATTGGCGAAATGAATAACAAGATCATTTCCAAGCTCTTTCCAAGGAGTGATTGGTTTGTATAGATGACAAGCTTGAGCGAAAAGGACCTCAGCAAGATGTCCACATCCGAGGTATTTGCTCAACTTAAAACTCATGAGTTTATAATACAACAATCAAAGAAGAACGAAGCCGCTGCTGCGCAAACTTTGTCATCAAATGTTGTGCCCCCAGAGGATCTAGCATTCTTTGTGAAGAGAGATGCTGGAAAATGGAAGCCAAGGAAGCCCTTCCACAATCATGAGAGATCTGCTCCAGCTTCCCCAGCGAAGGAGGTTATTTCAACCTCAGGATCGCAGAATGTGGATCTAAAGATTAGTGAGCTCGAAGAGCAGATGAAAAAGCTTCAGAAGCTTATGCTGGAAGCTAAAGCCGAGAAGGAGTCCAAGGAGGCCAAGCTCACATCTTCCTCCAGATTAGCAGATAGAAAGCCCAGGACATGCCTTGAGTGTAACTCGCCAGATCATCTAAAGCATGAATGTCCTAAAGTGAGCAAGGAGGAAAGAGAGCGCCTCAAGGAAAGATTTGAAAGAAGAGCTGTCAAAGCGGTCACAAGAGCATTGCTGACCAGGACCGAAGTGCCCGACATCCCCGACAATGATGAGGAGTACTATTCATCAGAAGAGGATGATGAGGAGGCCATGCTGGTCTTGATGGCAGATATTATTGATGATGAGGATGCTGATGTTGAGCAGAATGCTGAGTCGGCTCTAGCAGTTGATGCGCATGAAGTACAATCTACTAACATTTCTAGTTCAGCAGTCGTGCATGAATCGGGGGATTCTTTTCTAGATTCCGAGGATGATTATCTCACCAAGCTTTCTATTGAGTTTTCAAAAATGTATGAGATAAAAAATGCCATTGTAGGAGAGAATAACTCACTGAAACTAATGGTTACATCCTTGACCGAGGAAGTCGAAAGACTAAGGTCTTATAGTGAGGAGCTTTTGAAACTCAAAGAAGATTACTCTAAGCTCTCTGAAAATTTTCAAATTATTGAAAAGGAGAATCTAGCTTTAAAGAGTAAACCTAAAGAGGAATGTATTTGTGCTTACACATCCAGCAAGGCAGTTCTTAGCGCCATTGTGAGCCAACAAAAGAAACATTTTGATGAATGTGTTGAAGCAAAATCCTCTAAGGAAGCCTCGAGTAAGAATGCTGAATTTTCTAAGCAGAAAAAGATTATATTCGTTTCTGCTGGAAAAGTCAATGCTGACAAGGGTAAAGGAAAGATAATTGCTGAGTCGTCAACTGCTAAGCAGACAGATTGCCGTAGCAAGCATGCTTTTGCTGGATCTCAGCAGAATGCCCAGAGGATGCCTGCTAGGCATGCTATTGCTAGATTTCAGCAGAGTACCCCGAGAGTGCCTGCTAGGCATGCTATTGCTAGATCTCAGCATAGTACTCAGAAGATGTCTGCTAGACCATACCCAACAGTGTCAAGAAGGAATGCTGAGCATCATGTATCAAATGCTAGGATAGCATATCCTACCTTTCATAAAGGCAAGCAGGTAGCATACCATGCTGTAAGACCAGAGTACCCTAAGTACATACCACATAGGAGGAACACCTATGTGAAGCCTGAGTCCATCCACTTACCTACCAAAAGGACTAGGAAGGCTAAGCACACAACTCCACCTAGATCTAATTATGCAAGGCATGCTTATCCAAAGGTTGAGAAGGTTGTGAAGAGTGATACCAAGAAGAAGATTTTGAAAATCACCAAGATGTGGGTTCCAAAAGGAACCATGATCCACGCTAATCCTGCAGGACCCGATGCTAAGCGGGTACCTAAATCAACGTGTTGATTGTTTTACAGGAACAAGATCCCAGAGCTAAGACATCAAGTATGTCAAATGAGTGGATCCTAGATAGTGGCTATTCAGCGCACATGATGGGGGATGAAGAGTTGTTCTCAGATATTCAAAGATTTTATGGCCCCATAGTCATGTTTGGTGACAACAGCAAAGGCAGAGTGATTGGGAGACGATGCATAGAGCGAAATGAACTAAGTATTATCAATGTTGCGCTCGTTTCCAATCTCAAACACAACCTGCTAAGCATAAGCCAGCTATGCGAAAATGGGTACACCGTTTCTTTCGTTAATACTGGTTGTTCAATTGCTGATAATGCTACAGGTGAAGTAAGGCTTAGAGGCATCCGCAAGGGTGGCCTATATATTTTTGATTGGCAAAGTGGCCAGCAACATTCTTGTTTTGTAGCATTGAATAGGGAAGAAACCAATTGGCTATGACATAAGAGGTTGACCCACCTGAATTTCAAGACCATCAACCACCTGGCCAAGCACAAGCTTGTTGAGGGATTGCCTGCTGAGACTTTTTGAAAGGAAGGTGTGTGCAAAGCTTTCCAGCAAGGGAAGCAGACCAAGGCATCCTTCAGATCGAACCCGGAGAAGGCCACTTCAGAGAGAATCTTAGAGCTCTTGCACATGGATTTATTTAGCCCAGTCACTCCAGCAACTGTAAGTAAAAATGTTTATACACTTGTGGTTGTTGATGATTTTTCCAAGTATACATGAGTTCGTTTGTTGAGAACCAAAGACGAAGTCAAGCTCATCCTTCCAGAGCTGATACTGAAGGAGCAGAATAGCAAAGAGGTTACCATTAAGAGGATTAGATCTTATAACGGGACCGAGTTCTGCAATGGGATTTTGATGGATTTTTGCTCCGAAGCTGGTATCGGGCATGAGAAATCCACTGCTAGGACCCCCTAGCAGAATGGTCTAGCAGAGAGAAGGAACAATACCTTGAAGGAAGCAGTGTGGTCAATGCTATCCGATTCCGGTCTAAGTGGACAATATTGGGGCGAAGGAGTCATGACAGCTTGCTATACATAGAATATGAGCACAATAAGTGGCAGATTCAATAAGACTCCTTATGAAGTGTACAATGGTCGTAAGCCTTCTATTACTCATCTTCGTGCTTTTGGTTCGACATGTTATATTCATAACAATGGGAAGTCGAAGCTTAACACTTTTTCGTCTAAGTCTGATGAAGGTGTGTTCTTGGATATGGACATCCTTCTCACAAGGGCTATAGAGTGTTAAACAAGATGACTCAAGTTGTGGAAATAACATGCAATGTTATTTTTGATGAGTCTATTCTAGTGCGCAGAGTTATAAGAGAGAAAGAGGATAGCAACCATAAGGCTAATGATGTCCATGGTCAATCGATCTTGAGTCCTTTCGAAAATATGAAGATTGACCCGACTAAGTCTATGAGTGATTGTAATCCAACCCAGACGCACTCAGCAGGTGACTAGACTGCCGACCAGGCCGATGATGCTAATGATCATGCTGAGGCCACCAACCAAGTTTATCTTAATGATAATTTAGATAATTTTGGATCGATTGATGAAGAAGATGAAGAAATCCCAGATCCGGCAGGAGACGTCGAAGGAGGTTTAGGCGTTGCTGAAGACGTTACCAAAGAAGATGCTGTGCATTTGGATGCTGAAGTTCCAGCTGCTGAGGATCCGGTTGCTGAGATTCCTAATGCTGATGTTCCGAATGCTGAGATACCCGATGCTGAAGAGAATGTTGTACCAGACACCAATCAAGCAGGCGATACGAGTGTTGAAACCTCAGCACCCAGCAATCCGAAGCCAAGATGGCTAAGACATCACCCTTTAGATGCTGTCATTAATGACATCAATGATCCAGTCAGGACGAGACAAGGCAATGCTATGTTAGCATGCTATATATCACATGAAGAGCCAACGAAGGTTGAAGATGCTCTACAATATCCAGATTGGGTGAATGCTATGCAGAAGGAGCTAGCAGAGTTCACGCACAATCATGTTTGGGATTTAGTGGATAGACCCGAACATCAAAGTGGTATTGGAACCAAGTGCGCTTTCAAGAACAAGAAAGATGAGTCAGGAAATGTCATCCGAAATAAAGCTCGTCTAGTAGCAAAAGGCTATAGACAATGCGATGGAATTGATTACGATGAGACGTTTGCTCCAGTACCTCGACTGGAAGCAATAAGGTTATTCCTTACATATGCTGCACATCATGAGTTCTCTGTGATGCAGATGGACGTGAAGAGTGCCTTTCTGAATAGTGAGCTCAAGGAACAGGTGTACGTTGAGCAACCACCAGGCTTCGAGCAAGGAAACCAAGTTTACAGGCTAAGGAAAGCCTTATATGGTTTGAAGCAGGCACCGAGGGCATGGTATGGAACATTGTCAAAGTTTTTGCTAGACAATGGCTTCAAGAAAGGGAAAATCGATCAGACTCTCTTTCGCATCAAGGATGAAGGAAGTATCTTACTTGTGCATATATATGTCGATGACATTATCTGTGGCTCTAAGAATCAAAGCTTATGTGATAAGTTTTCAGAGCTGATGCAAAGTAACTTCCAAATGAGTATGATGGGAAAGATGTCCTACTTTCTCGGAGTGCAAGTCCAGCAATCTAGTGATGGAATCTTCATTCACCAGAGGAAGTACACTCGCGATCTGATTGCTAAGTATTGTCCTGAAAAGACGAAGAGCTTAAGGATTCTGATAAGCACAAGCTGCTAGATAAGCCTCGATGAAGGAGGAGAACCTGTGAATCCTACATTATATAGAGATATCATCGGATCTTTACTTTACTTAACAGCTAGCAAACTAGATATTTCTTATTCTGTTGGTGTATGCGCGAGATATCAAGCAAATCCGAAGAAGTCACATTTGGATGTTGCTAAGAGGATTATCCGATACCTCAAGTGTACCGAGGGTCTAGGGTTTTGGTACCCAAGGTCTGATGGGCTAGCACTCAGTGGTTATTCAGACTCAAACTTTGGAGGGTGCAAGATTGATCGAAAGAGCACCAGCGGGACATGCCAATTCCTTGGACATAAGCTGATTAGTTGGTTTAGCAAGAAGCAGCACTCAGTGGCTATGTCCACTATTGAAGCTGAATACGTAGCAGCTGCTAGTTGTTGTGCTCAAGTCTTGTGGATTCGGCAACAATTGCTAGATTATGACATTCCTCCTGAATGCGTGCCGATCTACTGCAACAACAATAGTGCTATGTGCATAAAAAGAACCCCGTTCATCATTCAAGGATGAAACATATTGATATCCGACACCACTTTATTAGAGATCATCAGGAGAAGAAGGATATTGATGTTCAATACATATGCACTGAAGATCAGCTAGCAGATATCTTCACAAAACCGCTTGCTGAGGCCCGATTCAAAGAGTTATGTCTAAAGTTAGGCCTCATGGAGCTAGAAGATGTTATGGATAAATGATTTTTAATTCTCATTCTTTCTGGATTTCTTGGATTCCATGAAGAAGAAGGAGAGAAATGTCTTCTAGCTTACGGATTTGAGTTGCTGATTCTTGTTGTTGCGTTATTGTTGCTAAGCAATTGGATGCTGAGTCCTAGTTCTCAGCAGATTCTAAGTGGTTTTCTTGCAACAAGTAGTTCAGGGCAGAAGAATACTGAGTCCAAGCTCTCAGCAATTGCTAAGGAGTATAATATTATAGCAAGTGGATCTGACGTTTGCTAGCGCGTGAATGCTGAGTCCAAGCTCTCAGCATTTCATTGGAATGCTACGCTATAGTTCTCTAGCAAGTGGTACAAAAGGTTGCTAAGAAATGTTTGTTGAGTCCAAGCTCTCAGCAGACAATATGAGATTGCTATGATGTAATATTTCAAGTAGTATCAGCAATCGACACATTGGCTGCTAGATTTTTGGATGCTAGAATTTATGGATGCTAGGATTTGGATGCTGAGTCCAAGATCTCAGCAGTTCATATGAGTGCTAAGGATTACTAAGCTAGCAGATTGATGAGTCCAAGCTCTTGCTAAGTCAAAGCGGGAAGGATTTGAATTTGAATTGATGTGTCCGACAAGCTGCATTTAATGCGTGCAACTGGCTGCGCCAAATCAGGAGTCGACACGTCATAAGTACTCGAGCATTTTGGGGCGTGGGTAACCATACAAAGAGTCTCGTATATCCTGAAGTGGTGCTCCCCCAACCGTCAGATCCAGCATTCCGAAGGTATATTAACCATACTTCGTCAATTTTGAAACCTTCTGATCTTTGATGTTCGAATCCCTAGCTTTCGTTCTCTCTCCAAATTCCCAAACTCTCTCTTAAAAATCCTTTCAAGTTCTTCAAAATGTCTGCTAATCCTGAATCTCCCCAACAATCTGAATCCTCTACACACTCCGATATGTTCGATTCCTCTACTGAATCCGGAATCCCCATCCATTCCCTCACTGTCGATGTAACCCTCCACGAAAGGTGGGCACCGGAGTTCACTGGGATAGTCAAGAAGGAGGATGTAGAAGATGATATCCCGTATGGCCAACTCGTTACGCTAGCTAGGAAGAAGGAGACATCCAGTCTGTCCAATAATCAGAGGCGCGCTGCACAAATTATGAAAGATCGCATACTCTACACTCCTCTTGTAACGCTTCAGATTCCGGAATGGATAATGAAAACCCTAGCCAAGGAAGGTGTAGTTCAATACTTGTCAGCAGAACCACTGTGGTTCCACCCGCATATGGTTTCAGAATTCTACGCGCGAGCCGTCGTAGCTGAGGACAACCAGAAATCCTTCAAGACTTCGGTGTTTGGCACAATTTTGGAGGTGAATGCTGCCATTATTGCTGCTAAGTTTGAGCTTCCCAACACCGGCGAGCGTATTGCTACCTACAAGGTCAACGATCTATAGGAAATGGAGAAAATGTGGAAAGCCTGGAAGAAGCCAGAATTGGTAAAAGACTAGAAAGGGAAGACGATCACATTCAAGGTAGCGACCCCAATTAACCAATTCAAGGATGATTTCAAGCTCCTTGCTGAGCTGGTAATCAAGATGTTTTAGTGTGATGTCGGTTCATATTCTGAACTTTTGGCGAAGAAATATGCTTTTATGATGGTATTAGTTGACGGAATCAAAGGCAACTGGGCGGAATTCTTCTATGGGCGGTGGTTGGAGCACGCCAAGAAGAACCTTAAGATCAAAGAGGAGGGTGTCTGTACCTCCAACGTGAATTTTGGCTTAAAGATAAGCAAATTCATAGAGATGTTCTTCCATAAGAAGAAGCTTGACAGAGGAGAGAAGCTTCTTCCTACAGACTTCATCCCGCAGACAAGGAAGACACCAGCCCCTACCCATCCTACCCGACCAATCATACTAAAGGGCAAGTCAAACGTTGACACCAAGATTCTTACTTCTCCGGAAGAGCCCTATCCATCCGAGTTAGCCTTCCAGAGATTGGAGCATGCAGTTGCTCTAACCCCTGAGGAGATTGCTGCTGCGACAAAGGCCGCCGAGACCGAGAAATGCTTATAGGATCTTAATGAGATCGATAAGCTGGGAGATCTCCCTGCGGAGCAAATAGAAGAGATCTTTGCCAAGAAGCAACCTGAGCAACCAGCTCAAGATTTGGGTCAACTTGCAGTCGCAATACCCAAGAGGAAGAGGTCGGACGCCGCCTCTCCTGCAAAGAAGAGGACACGCAGAAGGCTTGTCAAGGCTACTGACAAAGAAGCTGCAGAGAAAGAAGCTGCGGAGAAAGAGGCTGCTGAGAAGCAAGCATAAGACACTCCCCTCTCTTCTAAACCTTTTGAGGAGAGATTACGAGCTGTAAGGAAGTCGAACCTAAAGAGGAAGGCAGAGAAGAAGGAGCAGGAGAAAAAAAAGTATAAAAAGGAGATGGAAAGAATCACATTTGAAGCAAGAGATCGGAATTTTGAACAAGTTAAGCAGACTGCTGAGGAGATCGCTGCAAAGAAAGCTGCTGATCAGCTAGCAGCCAGTAAAGCTGCTGCGTTGGTAACATGAGCAGCTGAGGAGGCCAGAAGGCTAGTAGTTGCTGTAGCAAAGAAAGGGAAGGAAAAACAGGTAGCTGCGGTTCCCATAACCACCGTCGTGGTAGCAGAGGAGATAGTGCTTGAGCAGGAGGCTCTGATTGATCAGGACTTCGACAAATTGATGGAGGCTGGTGTTTTTGATGCCCCAAACCGCCCTCATGGCCAAGGAGGAGTCTTGATAAGGGAGCCTGCTGATGAGCAAGGAGGAAACAACAGTGCTGATGAGGATGTTGTATTTGATGAAGCTTCGGGATCAGGACGAAATGCAGAGCCCGATGCTAGCATGTCTGCTGGAGCTGAAGGATCAAATGCTGAGGCGAGGCCTAGCACTGAAACTCATGCTGAGGCAAGGCCCGAGGGGTATGTTGAACAAGATCCGACCTTCTTAGCTTCCTGCTTTTCTGACTCCGATTCTGATGGAGAATCCGAGGATGTGTATGACGCAAGATTTTTTAGAAAAATCCCAACAGGCGATAATTAGACACTCCGAGTCCCTTTCAAAGGGTTACAGGAAAGATATTCAAGTTACGAAGGATCGCTCAATGGTGTGCACCGGTCTACCTCGAGGAGAAGGTAAATTCTGATCTATTTCCGATGCTCTAAGAGATAGAAGAATTTGTGTTGGCCAAGGTTGAAAAAGACATTGCCAACGTGTTTTATGCTGAGCTTGATGAGACCACACCCGAAGGGAGTTTGTTGAGTGAAGAGTTCAGGAGATGGAAGAAGATCAATTATATGATGCACCAGCTATGTTTCGAGGAGCGAATGCTGGTGATCACATATAAGGGTCTGAATTTTTGGAGGAAGGAGGAGAAATGGGCCAATGACTGGATGGATCAAGTGGCCGGAACGAAGCAATATTTTGATAAGCAAGTGCTTGCAAGACTTCAAGCCATTCGTGCCCATAGGTTGTTCTCCACTCCAAAATCCTTGCTGAAATCTTCATTTGCTCCAGATGGCTACTCTGATGGCAGGATTGAATTGTCAAAGCGCCAAGAAAAAGCAGCTGCTGAGTATAAGAGATGCCAAACAGAGTATGAAGTTGTAAAGAAGGAGCGGCTGCTAGCTAGGATGGCTGTCATGGCTGCTGAGCGAGAGGCCGCACAGCTAGATGCCGCAGACAAAATGATTATATTGTTCTTGGAGGACGATATCCATACAGTGGTAAGAGCTGTTCAAGCAGAGGAGGCCCGAGCTGTTGAGACTGTTCAAATCTTGGAGGCAGCAAAGTGAATAATGGATGAGGAAACTCAATACTCTGCTACCCAAAGCGCCATTGCTCAAGCCAAGGAGGCGGCCCAGCTCATAATACACGAGGACACTCAATACTCAGCTGCTCAAAGATAAGTTGCTCTAGCCATGGAGGCGGCAAAGCGCTTAGTTAATGAGGAAACTCTATACTTAGCTGCCTATGGCAACGTGGATGGTGAGATGGAAGGAGCTAACTTTGCTGGAGGCCGAGAACTTGCGATAGCCACAACATCTTCTTTTGATGCTACTCCTGTAAGTTCTCACGACTTCCACTCATATTTGGATTCTGCCATTCAATTTGCTGTACAAAATGCTCTATCAACTATCAATGAACGAGTGGCGATGGAAGCGGCTGAGATAAGGAGGGAAGTTGAGGAAGTCCGGAGCGACGTCTCTGAAGTCCGATGTGAGATTGCTGAGATCAAGTCTGATGTGTCTGGTGTGAAGACTAATATGGATGTGCTGAAAGATGAGGTTGCTGACTCCCAGCAGAAGCTCACGCAGACTATGAACTCTTTCTCTACCACCTTTTTTGCTGCTCTCAAAGAGGGGGAAGAGAGGAGACTTGCTGAATTAGAGCAAAGGAAGAAAGAAGAAGAGGAACTTGCTGCTGCTGAGGAAGAGCGTAGACTCGCTGTGGAAGATCTTAAGAAGAAAGAGCTAGAATTGAAAATGAAGAAGCACGAAATGGACAACGAGAAACTTGCCAAGAAGTTGGAGCGGGAGACGGCTGAACAAGAAGCCAGCAAAGCCTATCTTGAGAAGTTCATGCAGATGATGCTGAACATATTTGATGAATACGACAAGAAGAAGCCTGCCCCAGACTCTTAAGCTTAAATTTCAAATTTTAGCAAGTCTTATGTAACACATTGTTTTTGTCTTTTCTGGTTTCATTGTACTTGTAATGATCAATCATATATATGAAACTGGATCAAATTTAGACAATCTCTCATTGTCCACTTCTGAATTTTTCTTGTGTCTTAGTTGATATACACTTTTTGTGAATTCAACGAAAATTGCACGTGGATGCTGAGTCTTATATCCTTTGATTGTTTGGTAAAATGCTTGCTGAATTATTTGGGTGCTAGATTCTAGCATATTTTGAAGTAGCATTTTTACTTGTGTTTAATCAAGAAATATTTTCCAGAACTTTGTGAGGGGGAATTTTATTAAAACCAATCCTGCTAGAACTAAGTTGGACATACTCTGAGTTAGATTGCTAGAATCGATCTGATACTTAGAAATCTTGTAAACGTAGAAATCTTTCCTCTTAGATTCAGCAAGTGATAGTAAGCTTTGATCGCACCAAAAAAGGGGAAATTGTTGGGAATTATTCGCGAATTCCTCTATTAGGATCAAAATTGTAAAAGATTATGTTGATAACTACTGAATTCTAGCATAGTCTAGTGACTCTTATGTAATGTCCTCTTTAGGAAAAATATCGAGTTGTAATAGATTAGGAAGTGCTTGAGAAGATTGCTGAAGGATTCAGCAAATAGAACGAAGAATATCAGAATTCAAGCATCTTCGGAATGCTAGAAGTATTCTCAGCAAATGGTAGCTGCTAGAGAAGTCAGCAGACAAGTATGACTTTTAGATATGTTAGCGGTCAAGTGCTAAGAAGATTGATTGCTAAGGCGTAGCAATCATATGCTGAAGGAAGAGACTGCTAGGAGTTCTTACTCAGCAATCGGAAGCAAAAAGGTAGCAGAATGCTGAAGGAGTCAGCATTTGCTAATATCAAGTGATAGCAGAATTCTGAAGGAGTCAACATTCACTAGCATTCAAGAAGATTGCTAAGTAATAGCAAACAACAGCCAAGACTCAAGTGCTGAATACGCATCTGCTGAAGGAGTCAGCAGATTGGCTACGAAGAGAGATTGCTAGAAGTACTTAGCAATCAGAAGAGTCAAATGGCTTAGCAGAAGGTTTACAGCATTCTCCGATAGAATGCTAAGCAGAGAAACCTAGCACACACTTGCTAAAGACGCCCGTTCTAACAGAAGGTACAACAAAGGACGAAAGCCTTACCCGAAGTAGGTAAAAAGGCACCGTACCACGCCGGAAAGGAAGAAAAAGCAAGTAACTCTTTTGGACGAAGAAGACCGTTGTGTCTAACAGGTATGGAGATTCAAAGTTTGAATCTCCAGGTATAAAAGACAAGTCCAAATAGTGAGACGACTACTACTGCTCATACTCACACATTCAAACACTTGAACAATAAAAAAAGCGAACAGAGATTCCTTTGACAAAAATGAACAAAGCAAAAGAGAGAGTAGTCAGTCGAGAGCCTTCATAAAGAGAAGTATTCAAAGCTCTCAATAACGATAATGTCCCCCATTGAATATCTGACACTATCTTGAAGAGATTCCTTGACTTTGTTCAAGAATCTAATCATTGGGATACCTTCCATCTTAGGAAGCATCCAGCAGTCACATCTCTGAAAAGGGATTGATTCCGACGGGCTGTTGCCAAAACCAGACAAAGTTCAGGAGAGAACTATAAAACCTCCATTACAGTGAAGGACAAGTTTTACGAAGGTGCGCCCTTGACTTGGTCGTAGCTGCAGATCGAAGAGATTAAAGCATCGGAGGGTAGCTTTGTAGTGTCCGGCTCGAAAGCTCACCGCCTACTACAAGAGATAGGCGATTCCTTGTAGGTCAAATATCTTTTTGGTGAAATTCTCAGTGATAGGACTGAGGAGTGGATGTAGATCTTTAAGATCAAACCACTATAAATCTTGTGTGTTCATTACTGTTTTATTACTTACTGTTTGACTGTTGTGATTTGAAACCTAGCATCGACAGTTGCTAGAGTATCTACTTATAAGAAACCCTAACTACTACCTCGAACTAAACATTTTTGACAAGAACTTAAGTGCAAGATATTCATTAATCTTCCTCTACATTCGTGTGTTAGTTATTTGCTATTCACCACGACGTCTCTGATTTGGGACCATCAATTTTGTTTCGTTGAACTCAGCTGATGATATTTTGATGGAATTTATTCTTGTAGTTTTACTAATAAGCACCCATTTTTCTATGGAAATGTATGCTTGCGAGATTCAGATCTTTTGCAACTAATTGATTGCAAGATGCGTAGTTGAGTTATGTTATACAGGATAAGTTTTCAACATTTAAGCTGATTTTAAGTTATGTCCATCATTCTTGAGCCAGAATCTGCATTTGTCTTAGAAATTTGCTGAGCTGGACAACTTTCTCTGGTAAATTTTAATGAAGGAAGCTATGGGGTTTGATTTGAGAACTATGTTGGAGACGGCAAGTAGCCTATCAACCTCTGATCATGCTTCGGTGACCTCGATTACCTTGTTTGTCACACTCGTTTGTGCATTTATTTTTACCGGTCATCTATTAGAGGAAATTCGTTGGATGAATGAATCAATCAGTGACCTTATAATTGTAAGTATTTATGATTTATGGATTTTCTATGTGCTTCTTGTGGTGAATATTTGTGATCTGTGTGATGGATGTAATTTTAGTTGTCATGGGTATCTTTGATCCTTTAATTGATTATTACCAACTTGAATGGCAGGGTTTGGGAGCAGGAGTTCTGATTTTAGCTGTAAGTGGAGGGAAAACCTCACACCTTTTTATGTTCAGTGAAGATCTTTTCTTTATTTATCTTCTTCCCCCAATTATCTTCAATGTTGGGTAAGATTATTTCCTATGCCCTCTTGTTTTAGGGACACAAGTTTGCTTTAATGTGTACATCTTTAATGTTTTGACAGTTTTCTGGAACTTTGCCTGATTATTTGATAAATAATTTTGGGTTTTATGAGTTTCCATCTTTTCCTTTTCTTTTGGGTTGCATGATTTTTATATCTAGCGAATCGACTATATCGTAACAGAATAATTCAACAGAATACACAATTTGTTTAGTATGAGGCCGCTAGGAAATGGTGCTCCGAACTAGAAATTCGACCAACCACATGAAATAGGATTAATAAGTCTCCATCTAGGACATTAAAATTGATAGTTGTCTCTCAGGCTTCATTTAACAATTTCTGGTTTCTATTGACTCTTCTTTTATATAAAGATATCTATTTATGCATTTTTAAGTAGAAAATTGTGCCTGTGCATTTCCTAATTGAAGGGCAGATCTCCTCAACCTCATGTGTATGCAGAGCAAGTGTCCTTCCTTTTGCCTCTTGATTAAGTGTTTAAGGGTTTCCAAAACTTAAGGTTTATTATTGTGGTTCATTTTCAAACATTGTAGTGAGACAAAGATAAAGAGTGCCTAAAAACTTAATACCAAAACTTGTTTTCTACCAATGATAACTTACTGGTGAATGGAGTCCCATTGGAGGCGAATGTAGATTATGGAAACCTGATAACAACTGACTCTGCTGGTGAATGCAGGAAGATTTTCATTCTTGATTACTCTAGCTATCTGTAGTCGATTGTTCCTGCAGATGCAATTTTAGTTGAACGCAGCCAAGGGCTTACCATGCTAATATGAGATAAAGAAAGAAAATAATGATAATTTGAGATGGATAAGCTTCTGCGGGGAGGATGGCATGCTCACTCAAGCGATTAAGGTAAAGTAACAAAGAACCAATATACATGCTGCTAAAAAATGTGCCTAAACAAAATTCTTTTTTTCTTCCCGTTTTTTTTTAAAGTGCATGCCATGCATTTCCTTTAGTTGCAGGCTCGGCCATTGTTGACTGAAGCGCTTGACAACTTCATTCCAAGTTAAATGTTCCGGAGGATTGAAGCAGCTGCAGCTTGTGTTTGCCACTTGGTTTCTAAAAGGCCGCGGATTAGTCAGACAAGTTTTTCTCAATTATACCTCTGCATTTCTCCTTCCACATATGTAATGTAATATGATTTTTGTTTTGTGCTTATTCTTCTTCATTTTCACTCTAAAAGTAGTGAGAGCTTTAGATTCGATGGAGGAGTTGGCAGACTTGAACAACGGTGTGAAACCAGGGCAGAGTGGGATTTTCAAACAACGATGGAGGAGTAGGCTTTGAGTTGAGGTGTATACAAATTAGATTAATTTTTACTTAGATTATATACTTTGTATCTGTACTTAGTTTTCATACTACAACTAAATATATGTAATTTTGAAAATTATTTAAATGTCATTTTATATTGTTATTATTTGTGCATTGTATTTTAAATTTCATAAATTATTTACAAGATTTACAAAATTATAATTTACAGGATTTACAAAATAAAAAAAAGAATAGACAACGCGGAGCTCCGCGCTGTCTATTAGCGTTTCCAAATAGACTACACATAAATAGACAACGCGGAAATTTTGAATAGACTACGCGATTTCCGCGTTGTCTATTAGCTTTTTTGTTGGAGTGGTAGCTCAAAGGGTTCGAGGAGCAGGAGAACTCGAGTGTTCTTCTGGGTAACAATAAACCATGCAAGGTGGTTGGAATGGGATCAGTGAGGATTAAGATGTACGACAACACAGAAAGAGTACTTCGAGGTGTAAGGTATGTTCCGGAGCTTAAGAGAAACTTGATCTCTTTGGGGATGCTCGACGAACTGGGTTACATGATCAAGATGGAAGCTGGGACATTGAAGGTATGAAAAAGATCCCTTATCTTGAAGAAAGGAGCTCGAAGGAATGGAATTTACACTCGTATGGGGAGCACAATGATCGACGTGGCTTTGATAGTGACAATTGATAAGTCAGTACTGTGGCAAAGGAGACTTGGTCATGTAAGTGAGAGGGGGCTGTAGGAGTTCTCGAAGCAAGATATGTTACTCGGGGATAATATCAGAGAGTTCGATTTTTGTGAGAATTGCATCTATGGAAAATCTCACCGGGTAAAGTTTGAAGTAGGTTGACAAATAGCTCGAGGAACTCTGGACTACATCCACTCAGATCTATTGGGAACTTCAAGGGTCAATTCGAATGGAGGAGTGAGGTACTTCATGAGCCTCATTGATGATCACTCAAGGAAGGTGTGGGCCTACATCTTGAAGAATAAGAGTGATGCTTTCAAGACCTTCATGAAGTGGAAAGTGTTGATCGAAAATCAGATTTGAAGGAAGGTAAAGTGGCTACGAACTGACAATGGCCTTGAGTATTGCTCAAAGAAGTTTGAGAGGTACATTTCGAAGCAGGGTACTGCAAGGCACAAGACAGTGGCTAGAACACCTTAGCAGAACGAATTGGTGGAGAGGTACAATTGAACATTGCGGGAAAGAATGAGGTGCATGTTGTTAAGTGAGAAGTTACCCAAGTCATTCTGGGCATAAGCAGTGACTACTATAGCTTATTCGATCAACTGGTGCCCCTCGACTGTACTAGGTTTCAAGATACTAGAAGAAATATAGTCAGATCATCCTTCTGATTTCAGCAACCTTAGAGCTTTTGGTTGCATGTCTTATGCGAACATCAAAAGAGATAAGCTTGGGAGGAGGGCACTAAAATGCATATTTATAGGGTACCCCGAAGGTGTGAAGGGGTACAAGTTACGGTGTCTCGAGCCGGATATAAGAAAGTGCATCATTCGTAAAGATGTGATGTTTAAGGAGGAGCTAGTAGGAGATCTGGATAAAGGGGCCGAGGAACGGGCTAATATTCTCGAGAAACAAGTTGGTGCTCTTAAGGAACATGAACAACCTGATAAGGTCGAAGGGAATAAATCAGTTGCTGAGATTGAGGTAGAGCTGACCATTGGGTCGAAGTGTTCACCTCAGGTGGATGACGAGATCAAAGTGGTTCGAGGGTCAAGTGCGCTTCAAGATTATAGTCTCACGAGAGATAGGGAGCATAGGCAGATTAGACCTCCCACTCGATTTGGATATGCTAATGTGGTAGCATATGCCTTCGTTGTGGAGGAAGATGTAGAGCTCGATGATACAGAGCCAAAGAGCTATATCGAAGGCGTAAGTTGTAAGGAGAGGCACAAATGGGTTGATTCCATGAAGGAGGAGATGGACTCCTTGAAGAAGAATAACACCTGGGAGTTGGTGGATAAGCCGACAGAGAAGTAATCGATAGATAGCTGTAAGTGGATCTTCAAGAAAATGCAGGAGGTTCTGGGGTTAGATTCAAGGCTAGACTAGTTGCTTGTGGCTTCACACAACGGGAAGGTGTGGACTGTGGTGAGGTGTTTGCGGCGATGGTGAAACAATGGTCAATTAGGCTGATCTTGTCGTTAGTTGCTTGGTATGACATGGAGTTGGAGCAACGAATGTGAAGACCGAGGGTTTCGAGGAAACTGGTAGTGGGGAGAAGGTGTCTTCTAAAGAAGTCATTGTATGGATTGAAGCACTCTCCAAGGTAGTGGAATAGGCAGTTTGACAGGTTTATAACTCATCAAGACTTGTTCGATGCAAACATGACCCGTGTGTTTATTTTTGAGGTGAAGATATGAAGAGTCGAATTTATCTACCGTTGTATGTAGATGAAATGCTGATAGGTAGTCGAGATAAGCAAGAGATAACCGAACTAAAGGAAGCTCTGAGTCATGAGTTTGAGATGAAGGATCTCGGTTGTGCTCGAAGGATCCTAGGGATGGATATAGTTTGAGGCAGGGCTCGAAGAAGACTTACGTTATCTTAAGAGGGATACTTGATGAAAGTTCTTGAGAAGCATGGAATGAAGGATGTAAAGCATGTGCTCACTCTGTTAGCAGCTAATTTCAAGTTGAGTGTTGCTGCGAAACTCGACGAGGAAGATCAGGAGCTTATGAGAGGTGTTCCTTATGCGAGCATTGTTTGTTCTTTAATGTTATGCTATGGTCAGTACGAGACTTGATCTTGCTTATACTCTCAACATGGTTAATAGGTTCATGGCCGAACCTAGGAAAGAACATTGGGAAGCTCTGAACTGGGTCCTAAGGTATGTTTGAGGAACAGTTGGAAAGGGTCTAGTCTTCGAGGATGATGGTTCGATCTCGAAGCTTTCAGTTGAAGGGTTTGTAGACTCAGATTATGTAGGATGTATGGATACGAGGAAGTCGTTGATAGGTTTTGTGTTCACATCGTATGGGACTGCGATTAGTTGGAGAGCAAGTTTGCAGAGGATTGTTGCCTTATCTTCGATGGAGACGGAGTACATTACCTTGACCGAAGTGATTAAGGAAAGTCTGTAATTGCTCGGATTTATGAACGAAATGGAGATTGATCAAAGAAAGATGAAGGTTTCATGTGATAATCAAGGTGTGCTTTGTAGTTGGAAAAGAATGACGTTCATTTTGAGAGAACTAAGCACATCGATGTGAAGTTCCATTTCAATAGAGATGTGGTCGCAGCTAGTGAGATCGAGCTGCACGAGGTCAATACACTCGATAATGCTGCAAATACGATTACAAAGTCAGTTCCAAATACTAATTTTGAGTACTATTTGGAACTAATCAAACTGTTGAAGTCGAACTAAAGAGGACATTCCAAGTCGAGGTGATATTGAGCCTAAGGTGTAGAATTGTTGGAGTAGTCTCAATATAACTCGAGGAAGTAGTTTGAGTGGGTCAAGCAGATTGGTTTGTAGAAGTGGGTTGAGCCCGTGTAGGTCGAGGAACTCGATGAGCTGTTCGAGTTGGATAGATATGAAAAGATATGGTGTATATCTTGGTTCCTTGTTGGATAAGTTTTATCCTTAACAATATAGAATTTGGATAGGAATAAATCTCTATTAAAGATAGATTTAGATTAAGATAAATGTTACAATATCTAGATTTTATATGCCTTATGTATATAAAAATATTTCCTTATATATACCTTTGTTCCCCACCAATGATAATTGTCTATTACTTTGTTTTTTTTTCACCGTAATAAAATCATCACCGAGAAGGCTGAAGAGTGAACGTAGAGCTTACGCTCGAACTACTATAAATATTTGTGTTCTTTATTTTTAATTTATTATCTGTGTTTGCATTTACTTCAATTCAAACACTTTTTTTTCAAAGACATTCTCATTAAAATTAATATACTTCATTCAAAAATATGTCAAAGCATTTTCGTGTCTACATTTAAATCTATATATATTAGCAAATTTGTGTAAGACTATCCCGTGGGTTTTATTTTTTGAAAAAAATTAATTGGTTCAAATCCCAGTTAAGATGCGTGTAAAAGTGATTGGTGAAAGTGTATTGGTCTGATTAAGTATCAATTGACTTTTGAAGAGTAAGCTTGCGAGACGATTTAGGGAACATATGAAATGATTAAAATATCATTGTATTTCTGGGGATGAGAATTCAACTATTAAAAAGATTAGGATACAATAGATAAAAGAGAAAGTCCATAATTAATTAGAGTAAATTACGGGAATAAATCAAGTAATATATACTAAAAATGCACGGTCAACTTAATCAATCTCTGCCTGTATTGCCCCATTAAGGCTGTGTGGGATGAAGACAAACGCAAAACTTGGAACGTAAAAACTCAAAGGTAGAACAAGGTAGGCTTTTTGAGAAAATATCAGTTTGCTGGATATGAGATGGAACAAATTGAGTGGCTAGCTTATCCAAGTAGATGACCTCACAGACAAAGTGATAATGAAGATCAATATGCTTAGCTTGCTTATATTCCACTGGGTTCTGACTCAGGAAGATGGTTCTTTTGTTATAACACAAGAGAATAGACATGAAGGGCAAAAGTGAGCGGAGTTCATGAAGCAAATCGGTGATCCATTCTCGTTCGTCTACTGCATTAGCCATAACATGACTCGAATTCACAACTATAGTGGGCCACAACTTGTTATTCATTGGCATTCTAAGAAAGAATATTTCCCTAAAGAATATAGAATATCCATAAGTGGAACGAGCGAATCTCAATGCAGCGAGCTCAATCAGCATCAAAATAACTCAGAACAGAAAAATCAGGATTCCACTTGAAGGATAGCCCATAATGTATAGTGCCCTTGGCGTAGCGAATAATCCTCTTCACCGCCTGAAAATGATTAGCCGCAGGCAAGTGAAGGAATTCACTAACCGAGCTGACAACATAAGAAAGATCTAAACAAGTAACACTCAAATATTGGAGACTTCCAACAAAGACCTAAACATAGTAGGATCATGAAATGGAAGCCTTCACTAAGAAAAGACTTCGTTGTTCCCAAATGAGTGGAAACTGGCTTAACATCCAATAATTCAGTCTGTGCAAGGATATCGTGAGCATTTTTGTTTGCTCAACAAATAGACCATTGGAAGTATACGAGACTTCAAGCCTAAGAAAGTTACTTAGATGATTTAAGTCCTTGATTACGAATTCATGATAGGTACGAGAGATGAAATTTTGCATCAAAGCGGAGTTATTTCTAGTAATAATAATTTCATCCACATACAATAACAAATAAATGATCGAAGTACCTCTATGAAATTTAAAGAGGGAAGACTCACCGTGACTTTGAAGAAAACAAAGACATGAGATACTTGTAGTACTAAAAAATAGGAGCTAGATGAAGACCATGCATAGCCTTCTTTAGCTTACAAGCGTGATCAGTAAATCATGGATCCATGAAACCTGGAGGTTGAGCCAAAAACTCAGGTTCGAAAAGATTTTCATTCAGGACCACATTTTTGACATCTAATTGATGAAGAGGCCAACAATGTTGAACAGAGAGTGCCAAGATAATTTGAACAGTAATAGCCTTAACAAATGGATTGAATGTATGTTGAAAGTCAATGCCTGGAATCTTTGAAAAACATTGAACAAAAAGATGGGCTTTGGGTCTCTCAATATAGTAATTAACATGATACTTCATACGAAAGATCCACTTTGAACTAATGATATTTGTGCTAAGGGCAAGACACCAAATCCCATGTGTTGTTTAAATGGAGGGCATCCATTTCGTCCTGCAAAACCTTAACCCACTATGGATGCTTTATAACAAACATGAAGTCAAGAGGCTCAAAAGTGGCAACAAGAGCAGACAATTGGGCAGTGGAGGCTACGTCAATGGGGTTAGTGATGCTTGAATATTACAATGCACGCCTTGGTGATCATAGGATGTTGCAGAGGGATGACAAATACCTTCTCGGCATGAGCTTCAACCCTGGTGACCACGACTTGCTTGGTAGGAACTTCAATAGGTGTCAGGCTAAGTAAAAGTATAGGTGCTTCAACATGATTATCCGAAAAGAGGCGCACGGGTACAGAGGCATGTCGACTTGGCATAAGGCTGGGTGTGTTGGGATTTGTATACTAAAAATATTTATTGTGTTGTGCAAACATTTAACTTAACTCATATCCCTGAAGAAACAAATTTGCGAGAACAACAATATCCTCTTATCTCGTCAATAGGGAGATCATACAACATGTAGGAGATAGTGGAAAATCGTATGTATGACTGGACCTAACGAGATATAAAATAATAAAATCATAGCTGAGACAACTTGAGGATAAGTCTATCGGTGTAGACAATAGCATATTCGGTTATTAGTGCTTTGACTTGATCACTTGATATGCTGGTACATGTGGTTGCGTATTGATATGTAACACCCCGTATTTTCCGCTATATTTTCACTACATAATTAATTATAAACGCGCACGATGACGAATAGAGTTTCAAATAAAATAATCGGTTGCGTATAGTTAATTTCGGCCATCATTTAAATATATGGACAAGATAAATTATTTTTGGGGCATGTAGAGTATTGGGCTAGTGCACTTATTTATTTATTTATTTATTTACATGGGCTCAATTGAAGGATAATGATAAAAGCCCATTTGAAAAGCAAGTATATTAATTTAGGTCCATTATACTCCAGCAATATTAATTAAATCCCATGAGGGTTTATTTAAGGACCAATCGCGTATATTAATCGATACGAATATTATTCGGAAATTAATTCCAAGAAGAAATTCGGAATTAAAATTCCTAATTTATTTTATGTAATTTTCGGCCCTTTTGCTTTAAATAATTAAAGGCACATTAGTATATATATGTGATTATATTCGAGATTTACTTCCGAGGAGATTCCGGAAAGTATTTCATATTCTTTCCCTAGAGTTTTCGGTCCCTATTAAAATAAAACAGGGAAATTTGTATAATTCCACCCTTATGTTATATGATGTGGAAATTCAACCAATTATTAAATCAATTATAGGAATTTACTTAAATTGAGTGGAAGGAGGAATGACCAAAATGAGTCTTCTATAAGAAAAGCTATGCTTGGCCAGTCAAATCATTGGAGGACAAAAGGGAAAATACAGAATTAGACATAATCATGAATATATGGGGAATTATGCATGTGAATTTAAGTAAAAACTCAACCTCTCTCTTCCTCTCCCTCATGATCGATCATCACCTTCTCCCACCCCCAATCATACTTCATCTTCCACCTCTCTCTATTTTGAACACCCTCCTACCTCCATTGAAGCACCAAGCTTGCAGCCACCTTCAAACCACCATAACCCACCTCAAAACTACTCAAATCACCACCATATTTCACCAAACTCACCCCATACCTTCCTCTTTCTATTAAGCCAAGTAGCTCCCCTAGATTTTAAGTTCAAGAATCGACGAAGGCTGGAAATCCCAGATCCGTGGAGGAATCTTGAAGATCAAAGAGTGTACAAGGAGCTAGGAGCAAGAAAACACCAAGATCTAGCAAGAGGAGAACATTTTTGAGTTTTGGAGGATATAACCCAAATTTGAACCTAAACCTCTCAAGTAAACCCTTATTTACCCTCTCTAGATCCTCATAAGCATGATTATAGGATTGCATGCATGATCAAGAAACCCCTAGTCGACTTTTAGCTCATTTGATGAACTAGGGTTGATAATATTTTTATTTGATGGTCAATGCTTGATATGTTGTTGCTTGTTATTGCTATAATGTTTATATGATTTCTCTAATTTGAAATATATGCTGTAAAATCAATTTGAGATCATGATGGTGTCTGAAAATGAGGATACATGATGTCTAGTCACGAGCTAGTTGAATATATGAACTAATATGCTTGCTGTTAGTAGACTGTGACATGAGCAGAGACGTTTGGTTGTAGCTGATGGGTCAAATGGAACCCAATTGATCTGAAATTTAAATCTGTAATACTTGAATGTGTTAGGAAGATTTTGTCTTTGATTCTCATGTCAAAATGTTATGTTGTTCAAAAGTTATGCACTCTACAAAAATGTGTGTCATTCTGTGTCGTATTTTAAAAATGGTTTTCGAAACTGCATTTATACAATTTAGAAAATTATAAAATTTTAGTTATAGATTCTAGACACATAATAGTGTCTGGATATAAATGTTTAAGTCATTATGATATGTATTTTGACCACAATGAAGTTTTAAAGTTATACCCTGTTTTCAGACCTGTAGTAAAAATGATTAGGAAATCCAATCTCTCCCAGCACATATCTCCCAAAGGAAAAATGATTTTCATAAACCGTCAATTGGAGCATACTCATACTTAAATATAGTTTCTTCATGTAAAATTTCATGTCTAGATTCTATATATATTTCATTCGGCATTGTTTTCAAAATGACATTTTCTAGAATGCATAAATATGAATCTTTTAGGTTCAAGGCCATAAAGTATTTCTTAATTTCATCCAAATATTTTCTTAAACTTACTTAACATGTTTTCAGAGCTGAATAATGTTTTTAAAATTGTTTTACATAGTTTTAAGTCAATTATATGCATTTAGTTATAGGACTTAAACATGTTAGAGAGTCTCATTGCATACACCTTTAAAACAAATATGAAAGCCACAAGAATTTATATGGTGAGTCTATGAGCATGTAAATGATCAAGGAAGTCTAGAAGAACCATATAGTATTTGGTACATAATTGTTAAGCATGTTGATTAAATTAAAAGAGGATGATGTATACAAGCTTACATGTTAAATGAATGTTAGTAAGCATGAATATATGTTGAGCCTATGTATGAGGTGATTACTTGAAGCATGGTAAATGAATTAGATAAGTTAAACATATATGAGAAGCATGCATGAAATTGATAAGCACACCCAGTAATTAAGTGTTACTCCCTCCGTCCCATATTATTAGTCCCCAATTGAAATGGCACGTTAACCAATGCTTGTGAGTGTAGTGGAATTAATATTTTATTGATGAGTGTGAAAAAGTTTACCATTTTAGGAAATGAGACTAATAAATGGGACAGACCAAAGAAGTAAGTGGGACTAATAAATTGGGACGGAGTGAGTATAATTTAGGTGTTGGTGATTGTGGCCAAGAGGCATCAACTTGTGGTACAAAGTGATCAACTATTGCATAAGCCATAAGGTGGACACTACTTTATCCTATTTCCTTTTTGGTTTGCTTTCCAAAATGATTTCCAAAATAAAAAAAAGATTTTGATTTTGAAAGCAATGTGTCACTGTTAAATTGTTTTGGTGCTTATAATTGTTAAATGCCACTAGCATTTGGGAGAGATAAGGAGGAGGGATACGATCACCCTCTTGTCGGGAGAAATGGGAGAAATAAGAAGGAGGGAGGAGTTGTAACCCTCATGTGTGTATCACACGTTTTATGTGAACTAAATGATCGTTGATTGTGAAATGCACCACAAAATGAGTGGGATATCCCATGTGAGGTAAAATTGTTTTTGAGCATGCATAAGTTTGATTTCAATAAAACCCTTATGTGATGCTTGTGTGAAATGGTGATTTTATCATATATATATGTATTCGGTTTTTGGGACACCGTGAATACTGGGTACGCGGAGTACTCAGCCCCTGTGTGTGACTTTCCCCACATGCAGGTAAAAGGTGATGGCGGTGACGGCGGCGTGGTAAAAGTGGGAAGAAGACAATCAAATGTAGTCTTGTAATGTATTCTTGTTATTAATGTAATCTTTTGCGCTATTTCAAACTCTCTTCCCTCTTGTTTGCTTGAGATTGTCTTTTAGCATGTCTGTTTGAATCCCATGAAGTTGTTTGATTTGTAAATCCATTTGAGCCTATGCTTGAATTTCTTTTGATGTTGAACCTATTATGGCATGATCTATCTTGAATTCATATGGTATGATTCTTAATAACTTAATTAATTTGATTTTCAATCGGTATCGAGGCACAAGGGGCTATGTCTTCATACATAGTACCCATTCATTTGTTCGTGTTTGTGAATTGTTTTTCCCAAGTCGTACTTGGCGTAAGACCCGCATGGTGGTCATTATTTGAACTTCGTTGTTATTCATTGTTTCCCCACGCTTTAATTGTACACACTTCATAATGCTTCTGCTACACTTGGTCTTTTGTTTATCATTGGATTTAAATTTATTCTTTCAAAATAAATTCATGTTCTTTTGATAAACTTCAAATTGCTTCTGCTATTATTTTAATGAAGTTCGAAAATTGTTATTAAACCACTAGAACCCTTAGCGTGCATTGTTTGCACGTGGGTTTGTCGCATAGGCCTAGTTTGGGGGTGCGACATGATAGGACCACAGTGAGATGTGTTCTTCTGTCTGACTTCTGAAGAACCAAGATCTCGTGACTTGGTTAAGTCTGAATCCTAACAAACATTCGAAAGTAAGCAAAAGTTGTGTGTCACTTTGACTTGCCATCGTGGAGAGACTGCTAACGTGTTGGTATATCCACATCTTGGGTGGTTGAAGTGGCTCAGTGTCATTTCGTGTCAAGAATACAAGTGCCCAAGTATGGCCACCAAGTTTATCATAACCCAAATGCTATGTAGATAGTCAATTTGAGTCAGGGTCGATCCCACAGATAGTGGAGTTAAGCTATGCAACCTTCAATGTTACGAGAATCCAAATGAAGCGAATAATTTATATTTCTAACTATTAACCTGCAAATGCTCAAAAGAAGATATCAAATATAATAAAGTATTCAGAGTGAATGAATATCAATATCAAGTTGTTGAGAATAGTGTTCATCGTCTCCTGCAATTGGTTAAATGGTAGGTAGAAAGATCCCAGGCTATCATCTAAGATCTTGAAGTCGTCTTAACTCCAGACACTGTCACTATAAGGAGCGTTCTTAAGACAAAATGGACTGCATGTATTAGCTACTATCACTTGGCTTCCACTAGAGCTATCCTCCTTAGTTAACAACAAGATTTCTACCGAGTGACCCTCTAAGTGCTCAACTACTGATGACTTGGCATGTTCACCAGAATAGTTTAGGCTAACCGTAATTGCCATATTCCCCGTTTATTATAGTTGGCCATCCCAACCCTAGTGCTTTTGTAGCTACATTAAGATTTGGGAACTTATTCTAATACTAATCTAACAACGTTAGTTTTCAGCCTATATCAACTTATTGTTACCCTTCCAACCCCATACCACAATAGTTTTTCCACTCGTGAGATCATTCGGCTCAAACTCGACAACTTTGGTTGCCCAATTCCCCTAGATCTACCCGGCTGACCAATCCTAATAGCATAAAAGGAATAGCTTGCTAGAGACTTAGAAATTCCTGGGAATAGAACAAGAAGGAAGGATGATAAACTGAGACAGACTTGTCTCATCTAAGTTAGAGAACCTGAAACCTCACACTCTACATCTCAGCTTCTCAACATATTAATTCATTGGCCCCAAACTGGATGTTTAAAAAGACATAAAGTAAACAAAAAGATAGTGTAAATTACTAAACTTCATAATAACCTTGAAGAAATCGGAACGTTCAAGTAGTTGCAATAATTCGGCTCCTCACCAGAAGTACGAAAATATAAAGAGCTTGATCCCACAAAAGATAAGATATTAAAACATGAGATATGAAATTAAAAGTAAATGGTGTTTATGTCTTTTATATTAAGCCTTATTTGCCACGATTGACAACTACTAATTCCACACAGAGAATATGCCCAAATCCCTGTTGATCAACTTCTTCCATATTTAGAACTTTCCTTCATTTGGCAAATTCGATTCCGCAGCTTCAGCCTTGAAATGAGTTCGGATTCTGACAACTTGATTCTCACAGCAACTGCAACACTTTCCATTTCAAGTTTTTATGTCGAATCGCCCAATGCGGGGAGGTGTCTTCCATTGCATCTGAATATGATGATTCCTTCCAATCCTTGGAGTAGCTCACTTCGGCAATTCTCATCAACAGTCCCAAAATCATGTAGAAATGGCCAATTCCTCCTCTTTCTCCATCCTGAAGCAATTTAGCACAACACCCTGACTCTACTACAGAATAAGACTAAAACACTAAGGAAATGACATAAAAAAGACTCAAATGAGGTTAAATCTAGAGTCGTGTCATACCTACACACTTGAACAATATTTGTCCTCAACTATAGGGCTAATACTCGCGATAGACCAAAAGAAAAAGAAAGAAAAAAACTGACTCGATTTGGCACATAAGGACTACTTGCATCAGACCAAATCAATTGACCAGGCAAAAGTAACTTATTTCACCTGTAACTAAACTTGCAACAAAAGTAACTTATTTCAAAAGCAGTAAATTTTAAAATGAAACTATACCTAAAAAAATGCAAGAACAAAGTTCTCATCCCCCAAACTAGTTTGACTTGAAGGATTGGAAAAGTTTGCAAGTCAGACTTGAAAAAATAGATAAGGTACCTCAGTCATGCTGTGATGGGCCAGATCCATCATCCCCCTGGATCTCCTCCCTTTGTAGGCAATAATGGGCTCAACATATAAATAAAGGTTATCCATCCAATCTGAGAGATGTTGCAGCCGCTCATCCACTGAATGTCTATGGGCAGTGCTTATAGTGCGCTCCTCCTCAAAAGAGGTCCGCCCCTCATGAATGAAGGCTCACTGTTCCTCAAAAGAAATGCACTATTCATCCCTAAATATACGATGCTCCACGGCTAGCCCCACTGGTGCGCATAAATGCATGGTGCTGCGCGCTAGCTATTGATACTGCTGCATAAACCAACATAATTGATCCTAGACAGGCTCGGACAAACTCTCCCCTATGTAGAAAGTCATCCCATGCTCCTCCCCCTACTTCCTTCTTAGAATCTACTTCGATCTGCTGCCATAACTCCATTGTGTTGAAGTCGTTAGGGTGGTGGAACATGTGAAGGGGGGGTGGGCATCCCCAGATCTTATTCAGCTGATCCCATGTTAAAGTGAACTGCTTGTTGTGCATCTGGAAGGTGATGGAAACAAGCTCTATATTGGTCCTCGTCTCATTAATATGGAGGGCCACCAAGAACTGCTGAACAAGTGATTTGTAAGTTGGCCACTAATGGCTCATATACCGGTTCCAACCAACTATCCCCAAGAGTGTCTCCACATCTTGTTGGATCCTCAGAGCAGTTATAGTGGTGGGGCATGCGTAGCGGGATTGTTTGACAATAAAGTCTCTTGTTAGAGTCCTATAAAATGCATTATCTTATTTGGTTTAGGAGGTGGGTAAGAAAGCCAATTGTGGTGCACTAGAAAATAAACGAGACAAACAAATTAGCACAATGTATTGAAATAATCCCCAAACCATAAGTGGGATCCAAATAAAACTCAAGGTAAAATCATGCAAAAAATTCCAAATTAAACATGCAAATATCGAGTGCCCATTCAAAATTAAGCTCCCAATTGTGCAATTCACACATAATCAGAGCATAATCCATCAAAATATAACAAGGAATCCACAACTTATCATATTCACGTGTAAGCTATAGCAACTGCAACGGGAAAAACTCAAAATTGAAACCCTAGTATAACAAATCATGAATACCTATGCAAATAAACTCAACTAGATGCACATATAGACCAAACTCACAATCCATATTGAACAATTTAACAATATTCACTTTCAAGTCGACAATTCAAATCATACAACAAAAAATTGGAGATTTTAACGATTCAAAATGCATAAAAACTTGAACGAAACTCATAAACTGCAATAAATTTGAAATGATTGAGTTTTGGGATCATATCTTAAGTTGGAAGAGGGAATTGAAGAGAAAAATTTAAGTGGGTAGGGTTTTTAGAGACGAAGTGTTCCTGTCTCAAATGAGAAAAGAAAGGGTTTTAAAAAAACTTACCAGTTCTGCAATCTTGCTTCTCTATTTCGACCAATGCACAAATATTTTAATTTTTTAATATATATAATAAAATAATAGTTAACTAAATATCTGAGGTTGAATGAAGTGTGGACTTTGAAAAACATGCTTGTATCGATCGACGTTTGCTGGTGTCGACCGAAAGATAGATACCTCCAAACTTGAGAATTTTTTGAACTTTAACAACTAAATTAAGCCGAAGTGGTACTATATTCAAACAAAACTCGAACATCACTCGAAAATAACTCACGCACTATCCTTGACTCACACAAAAACAATAAATTGTTGTGTTACCTCTTAAAAAGTGTTTGATTTAATATTGTTCGCTCGACAATAACTTTTATCATGGGAAATCCAAATAATACACACCCATAACAAAAACCAATAATGAACTCTAATACCTCTTCAACCTCTACCCTTTCATCTTGAATCTCATGTCATCTTGGCCAGCCAATTCCACCACTCTGTTTGGATATGCGACAACCAGATTATAGTGGTTAGTCCATCTTGATGGTAACATACCAGGAATGAATTGGAGAAATGAGTTAAACAAAAGAGCTTTGTCTCTAGAGCTGAATATGCGATGGAGGATTCCTCATTCATGTAACTTCTAGGCCTTTGACTTGTAGATCATGTAGTTCTCGTATGCCTCATCCCTGAACTCCTCCAACTCATTCAATACCATAGTTTGATCAACAATAGCTTGCTTCTCGTCCAAATTCAGCTACTTCAATGTCTTCGATGCCTTGAGCTCCATCTTTAAAGGAAGGTGACAAGATTTACCAAAAACTAGCTGATGAGGAGACATACCTATGAGAGTTTTGTAGGCAGTCTTCTAAGGCAACAGTGCATCATCCAGCCTCAACGCCCAGTATTTCCTTTGATTCGCTGTTTTCTCTAGAATCTATTTGATCTCTCGGCTTGCCAACTCAGACAAGCTTTTCCTTGAGGGTGATAAGGGGTGATAACTTGATGCTTGACTCCAACAAAACAAGAAGAGGAGATAAAACACGATTACAAAAAAGAGACCCCATATCACTTACCAGAGCTCTCGACATCCCAAAGCAAGTCACAATCTTCTGCAAAAACTTCACAGCCACTTTGGAATCATTGGTGGCGGTCGGAATGGCTCCACCTAGTGAGAAGCATAGTCAACAGCAAGTAGAATATATGTGAATCCTCGTGAAGATGGGAATGGTCATATGAAGCCATCCCCTAAACATAAAAAATCACCACTTCAATCACATGCATCCCTCCTCAAAATGTTGTCAGTCCTCTGGTAACGATCACAACCTAAAACATAAGATTGCCAAAATGTATGAATGCCAAGCCTGTCGAATCCAATCGACAGCACCTTAAAAGTATTGCGATTTGCAGTATGATGACAACCATTTAGTGATGAATGACAATCATCTATGATTTATCCCCATTCAGACGGAGGAGCACAACGACGAATGATACCATCGGCATATCGATGCCACTAGCAGGGATCCTTCCAGTAATAAAACCTGATGTCCTAAAAAACTTCTTCTTTGCATGGAGAGAATATTGTGGAGGAAGAACACAAATCGCAAGATAATTGGCAAAGTCAGCATACCAAGGAGTCTTGGACTCAAGCAGGTCTTTCGTATCCTAGAAAACAAAGATCTGCTCATTAGGAAAACCCTCACAAATCCTAAAGGCTGATGGTCCCCCTCCATTGGAGGCTCCAATCTCTCCTATTTTTTTTATCTTTCATCTACAAATAAAACTCTTGAAGAACCAGAATCCATCTGATCAAGCGGAGCTTGGCATGTAGCTTTGCAAACAAGTATTAGATGGTTGCGTTGTCAGTATATGCAATAGTTTTTGAACCTACCAGATAGGACCAAAACTTGTCAAATGCGTAGACCACTGCCAACATATTCTTCTTAGTGGTGGTGTAAGTGCACTGTGCCAGATTCATGCTCTTGTTGGCGTTATGGATCAATAAAACAATCTTCCCTTCAACTGGCCTAAGGCTACTTCTACTGTATAGTCACTAGCTGTTGGGAAATCTGGCTAAGTTTCCTTTCCCTCAGTAGCACCCATAGAAATGATGTGATTTTGTTGTCTAGATCATAGTTTTGGTGCATCAAATCCTAAGTCCTACCAGCGTCAGTTTGTCTCTAGAATAGCTCTAGTCTCAATGTAAAGTCCTGTTTAGGTCTTTTGAGTTGTAAGTCGTAGCTGATCAAGACTCATGCTGACACTGTTCATCAGCATGAGAATCTCTTACCTGGTGAAGGATTTCACCAGCCGACGACTGACAGACCCATGCTGACACTGTTCATCAACATGGAGTCAAGAGCTAATGACTGGCTACTGTTCACCAGTTGGAAGGATTTCACCAGCAGGAAGCTGACAAATCCTACCAGCAGAATACGTGTTCTGGCTGACACTATTCACCAGCGGTGAAGCCACCAGTCATGGGAGATTCCAAGGGTTAACATCCAGACAAATTGGTAGACCTTGATTGTGCTAAGGAAAGTCACCAGCAGAGACTGCCAGCACAGGATCACCAGAATGATCTACCAGTCGGATGTTACCAGCAGAATTCAGATTCACTCTCCCAGCATCTTAGAGACAAAAGGAAGATTCGTCTGAGGAATATACTGACAAAGTAAGACTTTAAGGAAGGATATCCTTAAAGTCTATCAGTTCAAGACACCAGTTCCGATTCCTCGTACTGACGAATAGAGCCGTTCTGACACAAAGAGGTCTGTGTCAGAAAAAGCGGACACAAGCATGGCTCTTTCCGGAAATTCCTACCTGCCGCCGTCAGAAGGACATGCGCGGACAGAGACCATTCCGGATGTGTCCAAACGGCTAGAATATTTGAATGGGATCCCTCGGCTATAAATACCTTGGATCCATCAACATTCAATGTTCTTGGCCAACTCTCCACCTACCGAAAGACTGAAATTGATTACGCTCAAGCAAGTTAAAGCATTCAACTTTCGAGGCCTCTCTAAAAGCTATCCGTGTGTTGATTTATTCAAACACGAGACTTCAAGCTTCCAGCTTGTAAGTTACAGACCTCGCTTGGTGTTCTTTCTCTTTTTGAAGAAGAACATAGCAGCTCTAGAGCCAGCCAGCTCTTGAGTTATAACGGGCAGTTTGCCGTAGAGGATTTACGTTCTTGGGAGAACTCAACACCCAACCAGTTAGAGGAGGAGATTAAAGTGACGTGCTCGCACTCCATCCATCTGACGAAGAGTTGAAGAAGGACAAGGACCGGGAGCGGTTGATCCAGTGGACTGGTAGACGGGGCATCTACCAGCTGGAGATAGATCGTAGGACTCTTTGTACCGGATTACTCTTATAGTGAATTTCCAGTGAGTCGACTGGAGAGTGGACGTAGATCAGTTGATCGAACCACTATAAAAATCCTTTGCCTTTATCTGCTTTCAGTATTTAAATTTGTATTTGAAACCCAGCACTCAAGTGCTGGTGTATATCTGAAAACTGATAACTGTGCAAACTAGACTTAAATTATTCTAAGTGTTGAGCTATCAGCTGACCAGCCAGTCAGCCAGCCAGCTGAGCAACCAGCAGGACAGAGTGCAAGTTAGACTTATAAGTTCATTATTTCCGCTGCGTAACGTTATACACTCTGATAAACCGGGACCAACACTAGCTACGCACATTAGCACAAAAGGCTCATGACAATTTAGAGAAGTCAGGATTGGCGCAGTAAAAAAATTTTCATCGATCTCTCAAAAGCCTGCAAATGATCAGAATCAAAATCAATACAAACATCCATCACAAGTAAATTGCACAATGGCCTTGAAATCTTCGAGAAATCTTTGTTGAATCTCCTATAGAACCCAGCATGGCCCAAATCTTTTCAATGGCAACAACTTTAATCTAAGGAAGTTAGGATCTTTTTGGGCCATGAAGTGTCCCGAAATATTCACCTCTCGCACCATGAAGTGACACTTCTCCGAGTTCAGACATAAGTTGGTCTCTGAACACCTCTCCATCACACTAACTAGATTATGCAAACAAACATCAAATTAGCTACAAGGGCCGTAACTCTTTCTTAGCTCATCTTCGTGCTTTTTGTTGCCTATGTTATATTACCAATAATGAGAAGTCAAGGTTGAATGCTTTTTCGCCGAAAGCTATTGGGGGTGTTTTCTTTGGATATGCAAAGCACTGATTACTTTTCAGTATGCATGACGACGGTCTTCATGACTTGATTAAGGAAATTATGGATCTATTTAAGGTTAATTTCTATATTTTTGATAGCTAATTTGATGTTTTCTTGCATAATCTAGTTACTATGATGGAGAGGTGTTCAGAGACCAACTTATGTCTACCTCCAATCCTTTAGCTGACACCCGATGTCCTAAAAAAAACCCTCTCGCACCATGAAGTGTCACTTCTCCCAGTTTAGACATAAGTTGGTCTCTGAACACCTGTTCATCACTTTAACTAGATTATACAAGCAAACATCAAATTAGCTACCAAAAACATAAAAATTATCAATAAACAGCTCTATAATTTCATCAATCAAGTCATGAAGACCGCCATCTTCCATACTAAAAAGCCACCAGTGCTTTGCATATCCAAGGAAAACACCCTTATTAGCTTTCGGCGGAAAAGAATTCAACCATGACTTTTCATTATTTGTAATATAACATGGGAAACAAAAAAAATGAAGATGAGCTAAGAAAGAGTAACGACCCTTGTAGACTTCATACGGAGTCTTGTTCAATTAGAAGTTCATTGCACTCCAATTTTAAGTGTAGCAAGTTGTGTTGACTGTTTCAGCCGAATATCTCTCTCATAAGTTCATTATTTCACTCACTTATCTATATTATTTTAATACTATTTTATGTAGTTTTATTGAGTTTATATATATATTTATGCATGAGTCAATATTAGGTGGTGTTAGGCGTATTTTGATATTTGTGCAAGTTTTAGGCTTAAATTCACGAGAAAACCGTTCCGAAAGAAGTGACGTGTAAGAGTAGCAATGAAGAGTTCTTCCAAAAAAGGAATTCGGGCTATTGGCGCATGGAAATGGATGAAGCTTTGAGTTAGCTCTCCAACGCAACTGGAATCGGGTCAATCGGAGTTCGGGAGAGGAAGTTATGGCCAAAACCGTGAGACCGCGCAGAATGGGCTGACCTCATTTTTCCACGACGATCGACGGGGATGCCGCGTCGATCGACGCGGACCTGCTGGCGCGGAAAATTGGCTGAATTCGAGTTTTTTCATATCTTTAGCCCTAGATTTGATATGATACATCTCCACCTCTATATATATCCTTGTAATTTCGATTTTTAGGTATGCTTCATTCCAGATTTCAGATTTTGAGAGATTTCCAAGAGTTTTTAGAGTTTATGTTTGAAGACAAAATTTTGTGGGAAGACATTCAGATCCAAGATTTTATGTAAATCAGGTTTTATTTTTCTATGATGAATATTACTCTAAATATGTGTAACTAATCTCTTCCTCAGATTCTAGGGTTTCGAACTATCAATGTATGCATGTTTTGATTAATTGAATTATTTTCCCTTTCCCTTCGTAGTTTGTGAAATCTGAGTTTATTCATAATCTTGAGTTTGTTGGCCACATCTTAGGATTAACTAGTTGATTACTTGAGACGTAACTGTAATAGTTTTCAATGGAAAGAGATTTTCACAATATAATCTAATTTCTTGTCATAACGGAAGGAGATTGATTGTAGGGATAAATTTGTAGATCTTTGGAGTTAGTTAATTTATCTTGAGACCGAGTGGAGATAGGTAATTAATTAATCTACTTTATGAATTGTCCAACAAAGAAGTTCATAATACCTTTGTGATGTTTCACTACGAAGAGGAATTAAATTGGGAAATAATCAATTCATTCATCCATGTCATACTTGATAGGTGGATTTCCCTGGAATCTGTACTCTCATAATCGTTTTCATCAAAAGCAATTTAGTTTTCTGTTTAAAGTTTAATTCGCAAGTATTGAGAATTTCAAAATAATTACAACCAAAATTTGACTTTTCCCTAACCAGTGTTTTGAGAACTAATGTTTTAGTACTTAGGGTTTTTCGTTACTTCTTTCCCTGTGGGATCGATAATTTTCATTTGCCGCTATATTATTAGCTCTGCTAAGTCGCTGTTAAATAATTTAGCGATCAAATTTTGGCGCCGTTGCCGGGGAAAGAATAGAATTAATCTTACTATTAAAACTGTGATCAAAATACTGATTTAGGTTGTAATTTTCTACCTGTTTTCGTGTTTTTCATCATTTATGTCGATCGACGTGATTTTCCGTCGATCGACGCGTGTGTCATTGCCTCATCGATCGACGCTACAGCTCGTCGATCGACGCCGTGGTGTTTTCTAATTTTCAGTTTTTCAATTCCAGTTCGTGTCTTGTTATTTTCAGTTTTACCTCACTACCTCCTTTGCTGTACAGGTAGTGCATGAGTACGAGAGCCAGAGGAAAGAACCCGCTATACTATCACCCGGATATTGAAGCCACTTGCAGAAAGATCCGAAAGAATAAGCGTGCTCAGGATGGCTCGAGTAATCAAACAATGGAAGACAATGTGCCACCGCCGGTTATTCAACCGCAACCACCAATGCTAACTGTAGAGGAGCAAGATGTGCTTTCTCCAAGAAGTTCAAGCTATGAGAGCACAGATCCAACAGTTCAACTGGAGAGAGACCTCGAGAGGAACAATCCAAATGAAAGGGATGTCCGCCATAACCCACTGTTTGACGACAAACCCGACAATGAAGAGGACGACAACCCGAATCCACCGGAAGAATTTGACGATGAGGAAGAAGAGGAGGCCATGCAGAACCGGTATAAACCTCGGTTCTGGGAGACAGACTTCAGAATTGGCATCAATGCCAATAATTTTGAGCTGAAGATCGGATTAGTGCAGATGGTGCAACAAAATCAATTCGGAGGAAGAGCGACTGAGGATCCTTAAGCACATCTCGATAAGTTCCTGATGCTTTGCAATACTGTCAAAATCGGAGGAGTCAACAAGAGTGCCATCCGAATGCGTCTGTTCGCATTCTCTCTGAGGGATAAGGCACAATCGTGGTTCACTGCGTTAGACAAGGAAAACATAAGCACATGGACTGAATTGAGGAATGAGTTCCTGGAAAACTTCTTCCCTCCGAATGTCATCAGGCAGAGAAGGAAGGAAATCATCAGATTCGCTCAAAGACCTGATGAGAGCTTCAGTGAGATGTGGGAAAGATTCAAAGAACTATTGAGATCTTGCCCCGGACATGGCTTTCTGCCAGGAGAACAGGCAGAAGCATTCTACGAGGGACTCAATGAGAAGACCGTCAAGTTGGTGGACACCACACTAGGAGACACCATCATGACGAAAAGTGGAAAGAAGGCCATGGAATTCTTCCAAAAGATGGCCAACAACACTCAACGGTGGTCCTCGAGTCGACATCGGCCTGTGATGGCGGTCGAGAAAGTGGTGGAGAAAGTTGCCGAACAACCTGATTTGGCAACCGAGCTGAAAAAGCTAAGGGAAGACTTCGCTGCACTGAAGCAGGAGAAAACAGTTGCTGTAGTAGAGCCAGTGCAAGCTCCGTCTGAGGGGGATTGTGCCGCTGTAAATTTCATGCAAATGGGTGGTTACCAAAACAACTACCATGGAGGATATCAGCAGCAAAATCAGCAGCACAACCAGCCTTACACTTATAATCATGCGAGGAACCATCCTGGATTTTCCTACGCGAACCCCCAAGCCGCGGAGCAACCACCACCTGGGTTTGCAGTGCAAGATGGAGAAGTGGTGGAGAGGAAGAAGCCAAATCTCGAGGAGATTTTGGCTAAATTCATGGAAGGCTCCACTGATATGGTAGCCAAGCTAAAGCAAGAAATCTCGGATGTGAATACTAAAGTGAACCAGGTGCAGAAGCATGTACAAATTATAGAAACCCAGGTCAGCCAGATCGCCGATGCCCTCGGAGCCCAGCACAAGCCGGGGCAACTTTCGAGCAACACTCAGATTAACCCCAAGAATCAAAATCAGAGGAACCAAGTGAATGCCATCACACTGAGAGGGGGAAAATCATATGAAGGGCCAAAGCAGGCAGGAAAAGATACCCGGGAAGAAGGAGAAACCAAGCAGGACGAAGAAGCCGTCGCAGAAACAGCCCCGTCGATTGACGCAGGGCTTCCGTCGATCAACGCAGCACCAAAAGCCATGTTGATCGATGCTGATCCACGTCGATCGACGTCCGCTCCCATTCCGCCACTGAAGAAACCTCCTCTGCCATTTCCACAGTGCTTTGCTAAAGCGAAGATGAACGAGAGATTTGCACGCTTTCTAGAGAACATGAAGAAAGTAAACATCAACATCCTGCTGATTGAGGCACTACGAGAGATACCGGGGTATATCAAGTTTCTGAAGGATATGGTCTCTCAGAAAAGACCCTTCATGGAGCACGAGAGGGTCAACTTGTTCGAAGAATGCAGTGCGATTATTCAGAAGAAGATGCCGCTGAAGAGAGAGGACTCAGGATCTTTCACGATCCCCTGCGTCATTGGAGGAGAGACCTTTGGGAAGGTCCTTTGCGATTCCAGCGCATCCATCAACTTAATGCCGCTGTTAATCTTCAAGCGACTAGAGATCGGGAGCATCAAACCAACGACCATATCATTGCAGATGGCTGACAGATCGGTGTCCTACCCAAGAGGCATCGTAGAAGACGTACTTGTGAAGGTGAAAGACTTCATCATTCCAGCAGACTTCGTGGTGCTTGACATGGAAGAAGACCACAACATCCCGCTTATCTTGGGGAGATCTTTCTTGAAGACTGCTAGAGCATTGATTGACATTCGAGATGGCAAATTGACGTTCCGAGTTAATGACGAGTCGGTCACCTTCCCCATCTAAAAAGCAGTGCAGAAGCATAATAAAGGGAGCTACCAGGAAGAGTGCCACATGATCAATTGTTCAAAATCGGTGATTTCCTCTCTCTTTCCATCTCTTAAAACTGATCCGGACTTTCTGGAGAACTGCTTACTACACTCTTTGTGTTTGTCTTCAGATTTGGATAAGGCGGACTATGAGCTTGTGGATTTGGTGATGGAGCTGGACGTACCTGAAGAAATAACACAGAAAAAAGAACAAACGGGAGCAGTTTCCAAGCCGATGCAGCCACAAAAAGAAAAGAAAATGTGGAAATGCCTCCCCGTCGATCGACGCACACCATGTGTCGATCGACACAGCCTTCGGAGCCACGTCGATGGACACAACAGTCACATCGATCGACGCACGAAGGAAGTCAGTCTCAGAATTCTCATTTGCAGAAGCAGCGCGACGTAGAAAAGGGATTGCGGCAGTTTCACCCATGTCAACCGATGCAAATCAGGGAAAGCTGCAATCTAACTCTGATCCACTGGTTCTGGAACTCAAGATGCTTCCAGCACACCTCAGATACGGGAAGTTGGAAAAATTACTACGAGTTCTACGGAAGTACAAGTCCGCCATTGGGGGGACATTGAAAGACATCAAGGGGATCAGCCCCTCATTTTGCACACACAAGGTCCTTCTGGAAAAAGACGCCAAGAAATGGGGGATGCAAGTTGTCAAGAACAAAGATGGAAAGGAGGTCGCGAAAAGACCTGCCTGGACCCGACCTCCCTAGTGGTGATTTGGAGACTCCGGGGGATAAAAAAGTTGATGTCTGAGATCAACTACCAGGTATCGTTCCCTCTTTTGTCTGATTTTCAAACTTATTCCACTCTTCGAGTTGGAAATAAGTTTGGGGGGATGTGGACAAGAGATGGAACATCCTATCTTTTATTTATCCTGCTTTTTGTCTTTAATTTTTTGTACTTTTCTATTTTATGCTATTTTTTGTGGGAAATTTTTTGAGTTTTGAGATAATCTGAATGAGATTGTGAGATTAGAATTGATTGAGGGTTGAGTATTGAATTGATTGTGATTTTGGTTAGATGCCTATGAATGTAGAATACCGCATGATAGGACTGATTTGACACTTATACTTGCATGCTGATTGAGCTGATTTGAAATTGATTGTGGAAGAAAATTTTTGAATCCTTGTGTGAGAATTTGAGCCGTTATTTCGTTTGATGTGAGATTCACATGTGTGTTTTGATTTTTCTAGAACTTGCCTATTTTCTGTGTTGAGACTGCATAGTGTGCACAAGTTTAGGAAATGATATTAGGCCATCTTTGTTAACCCAATATCCTAAACACTGTCCCTTCACAATAAATTTTTCCCTAGTTAGCCACTTTGATCCTGTACAATTTCTCTTTCCTTGTCTATTAGATAAAGATAAGTATTGTCTCACTCGTGTCTTGAGTTGTGGTATGTATGGGGTTGATTGGTGAATTGGTGATAAGATATGATAAATTAGTGGTGAAAAGATGTGTGAAAAAGAAGCTCAAAGAAATAATTAAAATTCTCATAAGCTCTCTGAAAAGAAAAGAATACAAAATTATCGAAAAGAGCATAAGAGATTCAAAATGAGCTATAAAAAAATTATAAAAAAATTGAGTTTGTTGTTGTATATGAGGAGATAAGGTGGATGATTATAGATAGTGGTTGGAGATGTTGAGAGTCATGAACTCAATTGATTTAGTCACTTGGCCATATTTCCCTACCTTATCAGAAAAAGCCTACGTTACAATCTTTCGAAAGTCCTTTTTGATTCTAGACTTGTGTGCACATTCTAGCAGTGGAGATATTAGAAAATCTGCAAGCCTATGGTAGAAATTTCTTCATACATGTTGTTGAGTGCCTTCATCTTTACCTTAAACACTTGAGAGTTGAGCGATACACTTCCTGTGTGTTCTTCCACGGTTGATGAATTTTCTGTCTCTTTCAAATTGCTTGTGGGTAGTGGATTCTTAGTTCTTGACTGTGATGAATCTTGTGAGGCATTGCACTTTAACCACATGATCTTTTGATTTCTTTCTTGCCTATTGATTGAGGACAATCAAACGTTCAAGTTTGGGGGATTTGATAAGTTCATTATTTCACTCACTTATCTATATTATTTTAATACTATTTTATGTAGTTTTATTGAATTTATATATATATTTTATGCATGAGTCAATATTAGGTGGTGTTAGGCGTATTTTGATATTTATGCAGGTTTTAGGCTTAAATTCACGAGAAAACCGTTCCGAAAGCAGTGAAGTGTAAGAGTAGCAGTGAAGAGTTCTTCCACAAAAGGAATTCGGGCTATTGGCGCGTGGCAATGGATGAAGCTTTGAGTTAGCTCTCCAACGCAACTGGAATCGGGTCAATCGGAGTTCGGGAGAGGAAGTTATGACCAAAACCGTGAGACCGCGCAGAAGGGGCTGACCTAATTTTTCCACGTCGATCGACGGGGATGCCGCGTCGATCGACGCGGACCTGCTGGCGCGGGAAATTTGCTGAATTCGAGTTTTTTCATATCTTTAGCCCTAGATTTGGTATGATACACCTCCACCTCTATATATATCCTTGTAATTTCGATTTTTAGGTATGCTTCATTCCAGATTTCAGATTTTGAGAGATTTCCAAGAGTTTTTAGAGTTTATGTTTGAAGACAGAATTTTGTGGGAAGACATTCAGATCCAAGATTTTATGCAAATCAGGTTTTATTTTTCTATGATGAATATTACTCTGAATATGTGTAACTAATCTTTTCCTTAGATTCTAGGGTTTCGAATTATCAATGTATGCATGTTTTGATTAATTGAATTATTTTCCCTTTCCCTTCGTAGTTTGTGAAATCCGAGTTTATTCATAATCTTGAGTTTGTTGGCCACATCTTAGGATTAAC
>JAPKLW010001404.1:97988-163043 GCA_026898455.1 Plectranthus barbatus | reverse complement strand
CTCTGTGTTGATCGACACAGATGCCCGAGAAGGGAATTTCTTCCCAATTTGGTTGTTTCTATTATTTTAGCTCAATACATAGTTTAGATGTTTTGGCTCCTCTATAAATATGGGACTCATTTAGGCACGAAATCTATCTTTCATAAGCTTGGTTTTTACTTAGAATTATTCAACATTGGAGTTTTTTAGAGACCTTCAAGGTTCCTATTTCCCTTGTAAGGTAATTTATATTTTTAATAAGAATGTTTTCTTTATTGCAAGTCATGTTTAGTGGCTAGAAACCTTAGCAGATTCTAGGGCTTGTAATAGTCTTTTCTGATGCATGTTTAAGTAAATCAACTCAATCACATGGTTTAATTTCTTGAGCTTAATTCATCGAATCTAGATTTAAATAAGGATCGAGAGATAAATTTAAATTTAGGTTTGTTGTTATCATTTGATAGACCGAGAGGTAAAAATTGATAATAGGAAAAAGAAATTAAATGCCATTATTTTCTGTCTCTAAAAGAAGAATTAAATTGTAGGATTTAATTAGATATTTATTGAGATTGACTAATTTCGTGTTCTTGAGACCGATAGGAGATAGTCACAATTTAGTAATCTAGGGTTTATTGCCTAACCAAGGAGTTTAATCCATATGAATCTAAATTAAACCCATTTCTAAGTTGATGAATTTGCATGTTGATGATTAAATTATCTGCCCTAGGATCTGTATCTTTACATATTATTTTCAAAACCTTTAATTTCTCGCATTGTCATCTTTAAATTACAAAACCAATACCCGTTTCAAATCACTCAAACAACTATTGTTTGAGAACTATAGTTAGTACTTAGGATAGTTTCATCACACAACCCCTGTGGGTTCGATCACCTTCGGATGAAATCTATAAATATATTTGCCACTGTTTCTGCAGCTGATCATATTGGTGCCATTGTCGGGGCTTGTTAGAATCTATCTTGATATTAGTTTTTAAAATTTATTGGATTGAGCTTTTATTTTTATTTTTTTTGCTTCAATTTTCGTGTTTAGTGTGCGTGAGTTTTCAGGGTTTTTGCATCTGTATCGATCGACACAGCCTGTGTCGATCAACACAGCTGCAAACATCCTGCCTGTCGATCGACACAGAGGCTAGTTTTTGAAACTGATTTTTCTCAGGTTTCATGAACACAAGGGCTCGGGGCAAACCACTCGAATTTTTTTATCCAAATATCGAGGCCACATTTCGGAAGAGGAAAAATAAAGAGAAACAAAGCACAACCATGAACATGGATACCCCACACAATCCAAATGATGGAAATTTCTCAAAGATGCCACCCTTGGAGGATCCCAACACACAGCTCATGACTCAGCAGAATGCCCTTTTTCTAGTCCAAGAAGTAAACCAAATGAAGGACATCATCAAGCAACTCATGGCAGAAAGAGAAGTAGAGAGAGTCGGGGCTGCAAGGAGAGAAAGAGATTGAGAAAGAGAGAGACGCCACCAAGAAGACTCTGGGAATGAGGATCCGAATGCCATGGCGAGGAGGTACGACCACAGCCCGGTAGTGAGGGATTTGTTATTAGTATTACTGCTAATAACTTTGAACTCAAACCGACTTAATACAAATGGTTTAGCAAAACCAATTTGGTGGCCGAGCAGTGGAAGATCCTTACACTCATCTCCGCATGTTCTTGGAGGTTTGTATGACCATCAAGTAGAATGGAGTTAGCCAGGATGTGATCCATCTGCACTTGTTCCCTTCTTAACTCGAGATCAGGCTCGGATGTGGTTTACAACCCTCGATTACAGTAGCATCCGCACATTGGTAGATCTTCAATCAGAGTTCCTCGCTGCTATCTTCCCACCTTTTGTGATCATTCAGAAGAAGATGGAGATCCTGCAGTTCCACCAAAAGATGGATGAGGTCCTTGTTCGAGGCATGGAGCAGGTTCAATGAGCTTTTGAGGAGTTGTCAGGGACCTGGAGTTGACACCGAGGAGCAGACCCACATCTTCTATAGGGTAATGGATGAAAGAACCGAAGAGTCCGTTAACAATGCCGCTGGAGGTTCTTTCATGAGCTTATCACCTGAAAAGGCCCTCAAGATATTCAAGAAGATGGCCTTGCATACTCAACAATGGGCAAATCCAAGGAGACTACTGAAGGGATTCGTGAACTGAATCACGAAGTTCGTTTGCCCAGATCGTTAATTGGAATATCAAAAATAAATTCTATGCCAATGATTATTCCTAGCATGCTCCTATTGATTATGCATAAAGAAGGTTTATGCGGAATACCTGGATTGTGAAACCCTGAAGAACGAGTGCGCGGATATTCCTCTTGATCTTTTCCCATGCACAAAGATTTAATTCCTAACAGATTGAGGAAATAAATCTATGAAAATTAATGTGTAATTTTCGAAAACAAGAAGGAGAGAGAAGAAAGAAGATAATCCTCCTGATCTGATCTTCTAATCTGTATCCCAACTCAATCTCAATATCTGGTGAAGATTCCCTTCAGATTCTTTGCCCGGTTGAGAAGCAGAATATCCTCCTTGTTTCTCAGATCTAGTCGATCACCACGGCTCCCAAATTCTGATTTGCTGTGTGCAACTTATGATCTTGTGGTGTGTTGAGATCTGAGGAACTGTGGCCTATTTATAGGAAAATACTGGACTTCTATTGGGCCTGAGATTCATGGGCCAGACTAGGGACCAGAATGCAAATAGCAAATAGGGTCTATCAATTAATTAATTCCCATATTCAACCCAGAATATAATTAATTAATTAATATTGATTCATTCCACCAGAGAATCAATACTGTCCTACCTATTTGCTACCACGTTTTGAGGTATGGGTTGCATGGGCTCGGTTTATCCCCACATTTAAGGTTACAGACATTCATTAATTAATTTAAGCTCACACAAGCTATTTAATTAATTAACATCTTATATTTCTGAGTCAATCCACTCAAACCTTTTCACTTATGCTTGAACTTTATCAGCCTGCAGGACTTTAGCATAACGAACCTTTTGAGCTGCTCAGGGAATGTCACCATCCTATACTGGATGTGGTTACCTAGTTCCAGTACCAGATAGTCATACACAAACTGCTATTACCCAAGATATAGATATACAGGCTCAACAAGAGCCTTTCACTGTAACTCAAAGTGATACACAATCTGCATATACTTCCGTACCTTCATATAGGCTTAGGATCTCATCAAGCCATAGAGGTCTAGATTCTTTTAATGTCAGATAAAAGAATCAATCTCGACTTAGGTCCTTATCAATGTGTGCCCCACACCAGCATACCAAGCCATCCAAGATAAGATGCTTATTACCGCGTATGCTGCAGCCTATACCGATAGTTTATCCTGGAACTGTCTCAGCTGTGATAACCATTTATATCTCGCTAGGTCAAACGATACATACGATCTTCCGTGATCTACTACACACCGTATGATCTCCCTATCGACGAGATAAGAGGATAATTGCGTTTGCGACACATGTTTGTTAATTCAGACAGGAGATGAACACACAACATTTACGATTCCCAGTATATTAACCAATCGACCTTGTACCCTTTCTTGGCAGTTTGCATGCTGAAATGGGCAATCACAGTATCTACATATGACCCTTGAGACAAGGTCAGCATCCTCTTATTGCGCTCCCGCAATACTTTTACCCCTAGGATGTATCCTGCCTCCCCAAGGTCCTTCATATGAAACTGTTCGGATAACCACCCCTTTATGCCCGACAATACTTCCACATTGTCGCCAAATAGGAGAATATCATCTACATAAAGTGCAAGGAACACCACGTTTCCGCTGACACATAGACGGTACACGCAACTCTCGTTTGAACATTGTGAAAATCCATAGGATTTAATCACTTCATCAAAATGCAGATTCCATGACCGTGAAGCTTGTTTAAGTCCATACAACGACTTCCTTAGCTTCTAGACCAAATGTTCTTCGCCCTTCTGCACATAACCTTCTGACTGTTGCTAATAGATGTCCCTACCTTCTTCAAGGTACCCGTTTAAAAATGCGGTTTTGACATCCATCTGCCAGATCTCTAGGTCCTTAGGTGCTGCTATGGCTAGGAGTATACGAATGGACTTAAGCATGGCTACCGGTGAGAAGGTCTCGTCATACTCTACACCTTCTTTTTAACTATAACCCTTCGCCACCAGCCTTGCTTTGAAAGCTGTAATTTCACCATTCGCTTCTTTCTTTCTTTTGTGTGCATCCTATGGATCGACAGCCATCTGGCAAATCAGTTTTCTGGTATACATCCATAGTCGTATTGGATTCTATTTCCGAATCCATGGCGATCAGCCATTTGTCTTCATCTTTATCAGATACCGCCTCGTTTTATGTTCAGGGATCTGTATCATCCAGTCCATTTTCTGGGATCAAGTTAGAGGACTCTCCCACGAACATATACCTCTCGGGTTGGTGGAAAACCCTCCCACTGCGACGAGGCATCTGAACCGTGTCAGTAGTTGGCACAGTACCCGTTGGTCTCATACCTTGCATTAGTGGCAGTGTTGGTATTGCCTCACCTATTACAGGTGGATTTACCATTACACTGGGCTTTCCTGATGGAATCGCTTCCTTATCCTCAAGCTCGTGGAGGATAATATCACTCTTAGATCTGTGGTTTCTTACATATTCGTCATCCAAGAATCTTGCGTTGGTACTGACAACCACTTTCTAATTTTGAGGACGATAAAATTAACCACCTTTCGTTTGCCTGGGATATCCTACAAATAGCATCAGCTTACACCTACTTTCTAACTTATCAGGTTCCTTTGTCAGCACATACCCTGGACAACCCCAAACCCTCACTCTGTTCAAACTTGTCTTTCGCTCATACCAGAGTTCCAGAGGCGTTTTAGGAACTGATTTATAAGGTACCAGGTTAAGCAAATAGGCCGCTGTCTCCAAGGCATATCCCCAAAACGAAATCGACAAGCTTGCATAACTCATCATCGACCTGACCATTTCCAAGACAGTTATATTTCTTCTTTCCGCCACACCATTTTGTTGAGGTGTTCCTGGTGCAGTACTCTGGGATGTAATCCTGTTCTCTGACAAGTACTGCAAGAACTCGTTACTAAGGTATTCTCCACCACGATCTGATCGTAGTGTCTTGATAGTCTTACCTAGCTTCTTTTCTACCTCAGTCCTCTTTAATTTTTATTTAGTTTTAATGCAATCTTTAGTTTTAATGCAATCTTTAATTTTCCTTGCAATGTTTTTCTTTAATATGTTAGGATAGAACCCTAAACAGGTTCTATGTTTTCTCCATCTGTGATGCATGATTAGATTCAATAATTCAAACCCTTTAAACTGGTTTAAATCCTATGTTTTGTTTTAAGTCTATTCTCATCAAAGGATCGAGAGATGAAGATTGAGGTAGGTTACAGTTATTGATCGAAGGACCGAGAGGTGAAGGTTAGTAATAGGAAGTTAGGATTTAATACTTTTGATTTTCTGTCCGACCAAGAAGAATTCTATCGTAGGAAAATCTAATCTTTATTGAAATTGATTAATTGGTGTGTTTGAGACCGAGAGGAGATAACCACTAGTTAGTAATTTAGGATTTAATTGCCCGATCAAGGAATTAATTCCACCTTAACATATTTTCCACCAAAAATGTCTTTTCTAGGTTTGAATATTTGTTTCTTGCATGTTGATCAGATTGGTAGATTTCCCTAGAATCTGTGCTTTTTAATATTTGAATTTTCTCTCTTTAATTACTTGCTTTCAAAACCCCAAAACCCTGAAATTGATTTGCCCAAACAAAGGTTTTGAAAACTATATTCAGTACATGATTCTCCCTCGTTGCACTATCTTTGTGGGATCGACCAACCCTTTGGTTGTCTATAAATTTATTTATCTTATGCTATAATCTGTGTGCAGATTTTGCATCGATCAGATTGGCGTCGTTGCCAGGGATAGTCAGACGACGAGTTATTACTGGATTGTTTGAAGAACTTCTGGATTGGGTTGTATTTTCTTTTTTCTGATTTTTCGAGATTGGTGTTATTTTCTTTGTTTTTGGGTCTGTTGCTGTGTTCTCATTCGCGTGAGTTTTTTTCTGAGTTGCGTCTGTTTTGGCCGAGGTGAGTTCCACCACGATCGAGACGAATTCTCCATCCCGTCGAGATAGCATCTGCCACAACGGGGACAACTTGATTTTTCCTCATTTTCTATGCAGGTGCATGAGCACGCAGAACAAAGGGAAGACACTCGAGCCCTTCATACCAAAAATCGAAGCAGCTTGCAGAAACAACAGAAAGAAAGGAAAGAAGAAAATTTTTGAGAAGGAAGCAAATAAAGAAGCCCCTCTTCAGAACATGACACCGGAGGAACAAAGACAATTTGTCAATGAGGTGCAGCAAATAAGGGCACTACTTCTTGCAGCCCAAGCCACCCAGGTGGAGCAAGCTACGAGACTGGCAGAACTGAACAACAGGCAGATAGTGGTGCCGCAGAAGTCCATCTTGGACCGTATTCTCCCACAGTAGGATGAGCCCGAATTCAGAGTGCGGATTGACACCAATATCTTTGAGTTAAAGACTGGGCTAATTCAGATGGTGCAGCAGAACAAGTTTGTGGGGAGAGCCGTTGAAGATCCATACGCCCACCTCAATCCGTTCATCGAGGTGTGCGACACTGTGAAGCAGAATGGAGTCCCCCAGGACGTCATCAGGATGAGGTTATTCGCATTCTCCCTTAGAGACGAGGCAAGGTCTTGGTATGCTGGTTTGGACAAGAGTTAGATTGGGACATGGGGGGAACTTCGAGATGAATTCCTCACTAACTGTTGGGATTGTATACTGAAAGCATATATGATTAAGTGTTTTGTACATTGGTCTTCATATATGTGTTGCTACAACAATGCTCGATGTCTGATGAAACAAACATACAACGAACCATAATATCTTATTATCTCGCCTATAGGGATGACCATATGGTGTGTAGGAGATCACAGAGGATGATATGAGTTGTTCGACCTAGCGAGATATAAACAGTATCACAACTGAGACAGTCCCTAGATAGGCTGTCGATCTAAGATGCAGCACATTGGTTCATAAGTGAGCTTATCCTAGCTACTTGATGTGTCGGTACATGGTTATGTATTGATGGGATCAACAGTGGGATGTGCCATTCTCATTGACATATGAAAGATCCAGATCCCTAACACACATCCTATGATCTTAAACCTAACTAAAGGATAAGGGGCACACACAGATTGACTACACTTTGATTTACCATGGTGGCGAGTCTTAAATGTATTCTTATACCCGTATTTTGGGTGTTGGAAATATGTGTGTGGCCTGCTTAGGCTGGACGTTTAGGTAAGCATATACGTTTCAGGATGGTGACATTCCCTGAGGAGCTCACAAGGTTCATTATGCTAAACCCTGCAGGTTGAATTATTTAATTCAGGCATAAGTGAAAAAGAGTGAGTGGTATTACTCAGAAAATAAGAGATTAATTAATTATGGCTGATTGTCATAAGCCAAATTAATTAATGAATGTCTAAAACCTTAAATATGTGGATCATGTTAGTTTGGTGCGACCCGTTCCTAATAACGTGGTAATAAAGAGGCGAGTCAGCATTGTTACCGTGGTGACGGTTAAAACAATGTTTTATTAATTAATTATGTTCTGGGTTGAACAAGGAAGAATTAATTAATAAAGAGGGCCCACTTTATTATTTGCATCTGGTCCTTGGTTTGGCCCATGAACTGCTCAAGCTCATTAGGGTTAGGGTTTCTCAAAACCCTAACTTTATATATAGGCCTTCTCTCTATCAGATCAAAAGGAGGTTTTCAATATACTGTGCAAAAATAGAGAGAGAACGGCGGCAGTTGATCCAGAGGGAGAGACTGATCGATTTCTCCAGATCTCGGATCCAACTTGTAGATAATCCTCACCAGATTTCCAAGGAGCAAGGGAACAGATCAGAAGATCAGATCTGTAGGAACCATTGTCCACCGCCATTGTTCAGATTCAGATCAAGATTTACTTCATCGTTTTATTTTCCGATCTAGATCTGTGGATCAAACGTTGAAGATCAGTTATTCCTAAATTCCATCCTCTGCAATTAATTTTGTAGGAGCATGCATAGGTTCGCATGGTTTATTTAACTGAAATTTATTCCTGATATCCTAAGAACGATCCTTGGCAAGAATTTAATTAATGGCAACTCATGTTGTCCATTGTTGACTCAAACCCTACAATTGGTATGAGAGCCAGGTTGATCTTCTTATGCTCTATCTTGGATAAATTAAAACTAAATAAATATGTATGTTCATGGATGGATTTAAATTGTCGTGGATGTTTTTGTTCTCGTGGCCTTCTCGTTTTGGATCTATTTTTCACCACAAGAAAATCTGTGGTTAGATTTAATAGGGAAAATCATGTAATTGATTTAGATCTATTTTTTGTATTTCCTTTATTTTTCAAATCTGTAAAAATCTGGATCCGGAATCAGAACTAGAATTGAAGAACAAAGAACAAAGAAGGCGACATGAACTAGGGTTCAGCCAACTTTCAGATTTTGTCGGCGGCGGCGGCAAGGTATTTTTTCTTGCGGTTGGGCCGCGCTCATCTGGCAGCTACTACTCGCGAACCCGGCAAGCTTCCAGATCAGGCCAGGGCAGCGACGCGCCGCGCTCCTGTTGCTGTGCACGGTCGCTGCAGACGCTGCCTGCGGGTGGCGGCGGCGGGGATTCTTCCCTGCAGCTGGGCCGCGCCCGCTTCTCTCTCCCCATCGTGTTTCGACGCAGGACCGGTGATGGCCGGGGGAGACTCAAGTGGACGGCGCGGTGGTGTTGGCAGGTGTTGGGGTTGTCGGCAGAAGGCGCGCACAAGGTCTGCGCACGGCGGTGGTGCTGCGCAGCAAATGGCTGCGACAGCCGCTACTGCTTCCTCGCATTGCTGCCGGGAAAGACTGCTGCTACAACCGGCGAGCGTGGTTGGGCTACGGCTGGCGGCCTGCGTGGTGGTCTGCGCGATGTCGACGCCGGGAGGTGGGGTTGCGGCTGCTGTGTGAAGGGTGGCGGCTGGCTGCGGCTAGGGCTTCTACAAAGCCTACGGTTTGCTGCCCGGGCCGTAGCTCGGGTCTGCTAGCCCGGAGGCGGCCCGCAAGTCTGAAATTAGGGTTTGGTTTTTGTTTCTGGCCTGAAACCCTAGTTGAAGCCCAATTGTTGTTAATGCAAAGTTCAAGTAAGATTTCAAGTCCAATGGAGGCCCAATTTGAAGATCTGTACTGAAAAATAAATCTTGTAATAGATTAGATTTAATTATTTATCAGTTCTAATCGCATCTGAGAGGCCACGAGAAATTTTATTTGTTTATTTAATTATTTCTCGTGTTGATGTGATTTATTATGTGCGCACTAGTAAATAATAGGAAAGCATGTTTACTTGCTTTAATTATTTACTGTTTAAGCATGTTGTAATTTTTAAACTATGAAGCATGCTTTATGTGATTTATTTTATTTTTTAAATTGTGTCTATAAATTCCAGGATTCATATTAATTTATGATGGAATTTTAGATATGACATGATTTATGGCAACATAAAATAATGTGTTCGCATGAAACCTTTAGAATTAAAATACTAAGCTGGATTTTGGTTCTTTTCTAACCAAGATCATTAGACCTCCACAAATACAACTTCTCATTAGAAGTAAGGTATTTCAAAGCGTAAACGTCTACTCGGGTAGCTTGCGTTAGAAGTAACTTACCAGTTCTAATGTGATGAGGTTTCCAAATAAAACATTTATTTTAAGATGAGAAGTGGGAGTCTCTAAGCAAACGTCTACTCGGGTAGCTTGCATTGAGCCAACTCTCATAAGTCTCTAAGATTAATCTAAATGGGATAACAAAGGATGTAAAGGGCATGCGGTATGGGTCGAGTACGTATGCCAAATCGCCTTTTATCATCCGGAGTTAGGATTGTGGTTATCTGGCTTAGATGTTGCCTGGAGTATAACTCATTTGTGATGTCCCTGCTCCAGATAGGTGAACATGGTCTAAATATCTCCAATATTAATTTCTTTTGCTAAAGATACCTGGCATGTTAAGAAATTAAAGGACCTATTTTGGTCTAGTTGAGCGTTTGCCGTAAACGTCTACGCGGGTAGCTTGCGGTAAATTAGCTTGGGCAATTGGAGGAAGCAAATTGCATTGTTTTATCTAAAGGCTCTATGCATATTTGTTTCAATTGTTCGTAGTATGTTCTTGCTTTAATTCGCTTATTTGTTTTCAGATATGTCTATGAACAATGTCATTAATATCCTCGCTCAAAATCCTCTCAATGGTCCGAATTTCCTTGAATGAAAACATAATTTGGATTATATCCTTGTTGCGGAAGAACACAAGTTTGTCCTTACTGATCCTTGTCCACCAGTCCCAGCTGCTGACGCTACAGCCAAGCGGCAGCAGTCTTACAATAAGTGGATCAAGTCTAATAATGTAGTGAAATGCTACATGATGACCACTATGAGTAAGGTATTGCAGCTGCAGCATCAGCATTATGATAAGGCCTGTGAGATTATGGATAATCAAACAGCGGCTTATGGGGACATGGACAGAACTGTCAGATTCAATCTCATGAGGGAGATTGTGAGTAAGAAAATGTCTGAAGGCAGTTCAATGAGAGAGCACGTGGTTGCCATGACTCACCTCATGGATGAACTAACGTTGCATGGTGGTGGTATTGATGCGGAAGCCCAAGTCGATATCATACTAAACTCTCTTCCCAAGTCCTTTGAAAACTTCGGGTTGAATGCTGTGATGAACAAGAAGGAGTATACTCTTAATGAGTTACTCAGTAACTTGATGGCAGCACAGTCCCTAATGGAACTCGAAAAAGCAGTTTTGGTTTCTTTCGGTAGCCGGTTTGCTGCTTCTAAACGAGCAAAACCGAAAAGAACGGCTAGGAATAAGAACAAGAAAACTGCTGGTGGGAACAATGGAGTTTATGCTCCAAAGAAAAAGGCTGGGAAAGTTAAAGGAAAAGGCAAGTGTTACCGCTGTGGTAAGCTAGGACACTGGAAAGCAAATTGTCCAGGTGTTAACACCAATGGACGAGGTACGTCATCATTTACATGTTTAGTATCAGTTTTCTACTCCTTGTGAGTAGTGGTTACTATGAATACTAATCATGTTTTGGTTGCACTGTGCAGAGAATCAAGGTGATGATAATGCTTGACGATGACGGGACTACCAACTCCAAGGAAGATGCTGGAGATTGTTCTCAAGCTGTTGGAGTTATTTGCTTTAAGTTTATGTTAAAACTCAGTTTCTGAAGAGATGTTGTTTTGTTTTTTAGAAACAATATTTTTCATCTATTGTTATGGATTATCAGTTATTCGATAGAATTTATCTATCATGAATGAATGACTGTGTTTTCTATTATGGATGATTGTCTCTTCATTACTTGATTACATAAACTATCAGTGTTCTAAGGTATAATTTAAAGAATCTCTATAGAGATAGGTTACATTAGTCTAAGTAGTTTTAAGTAATTCATGGAATTATGGATTCAATCCAGGTATTCCTAAGAATGGTACTTATGACAACTACTTAGAGGTATAAGATGGTAACCAGGCCTTTTAATAGGCAATTGTATCTCTATAGATTATTTCGTGTTTGCTCTGGTTTCCTGGTTTGAGTCTACTTCCGAAGTTCCCTTAACAGGCATTGATACTATAGTCATTTTAAGATTTGGATATGTTTATCTAGTTCACTACAAGTCTTAGTCTCTTGGTTTAATCAGGAGCGTTCAAGACTAAGGTAGTGAATAAGTTAAACAAGACAGTAAAAACATTATGGTTCATTCATAATGGTGTATCTTAAGTGATGGGTTTTTACAGTATCTGGCAAAGCAAAGGGAATGCATCCCAATTAACTACACCTATTATTCCTCGATTGGGATAGTGTAGGTAAAACGAAATAAGATCCTTTAAAAGTTTATAAGTTATGCCAACTTTACCAAATTTTCATTTTTGGGAAGAGCGCCAAAAGCAGTTGTGTGTTTGCTTAATCTAGTGTCTTCTAAATCAGTTCCAAATACCCTAGCAGACCTTGACTCTGTCAAAAGGGCAATAATGGGTAATTCGGCTGTTAAGCTGATATAAGAAACTGATTGGTAGGAAGAAAGGTTTAAGCTAGTGCTACTTTGTGGGCTATTCCAGGTAAACAAAAAGGTGGTTGCTTTGTGTATCCTAGATACAAGCAAGTTGTATAGGATGAAACCATGAATCCAAATGTGAGATTGTTCTCTAACATTTTAGAGAAGATAATTCAAATCCATCAGGAAATACCCCATGGCATATTAAGCATACCTTGGAAGGTATGGTACCAATTGCACGGTCACCCGTGCAAGGTGGTAAACCACAAACTAATGCACCAATAACTGACAACGTAAAAGGAGCATCATTGCAGTGGGAGGTCGCCTTAATAGGATTAATGGCACTGGTTCGTGGAAACAATCTCTGGACTTTTTCTCATCTTAACGAACAACATCGTACTTATCCCTTAAAGCGCAACGAAGTTGTTAAGACAAACGATGCAGTTTAATGACGTCAAGTCATGAATTCAGAAATGAATCAGTAAAGGTTATGGTTGTGTATCAGGATCAGTGATTGCCAAATAGTTTTCCTGATATACAAGAAAAATGCCCGAATGGTAACCTAGTATGTTTTCAAGGTCTAGGTTAGTGAACAAGGTATGTTTCACAACAAGACCTTCTCACTGGTTGCAACTATTAAACCCATTCGAATTCTTTTATCCATAACAGGACATATGAATCTAAGTATCTGGAAGATAGATGATATCATCCGTATTTTATAAACGGGTACCTTGATAAAAGGTGATGACATCTATGTGCAATAACCAGATAAGTTATGTCCGGTATGGTGAGAAGCATCGTGTCTGGAAGCCAAGGAAGTTCAAGTATTAACTTAAAGGAGCTTTAAAGTCATGAAACAGACATTTCGGTATTGTCTATCGAGAATGAGAGTTTCATGTACCAGTTATGTATTAGCGGAAGCGTGGTTTTTCCTTGCACATTATGCAGATAATATTTTCACATTCGGAAACGGTGTGGAGATATAGTCAGACATAAAGGATGGTTATCCGAACAGTTTCAGAAGCACGACTTATGAGATTTTGGAACATCTTTTGAATTAAAGTCTTGTGTTGCCACAAGAAAGGGATGTTCAGGTATCTCAAGTCGCTTAAATTGATTCTGTGGTGAGTCGTTCATAGCAAGAAAGATTGTTATCTTTCTATATTGTAAATGAACGAAGTTAGATATCTGTACTGCTATAAGCATGTTAAACAAATATCAGTTCAACTCTGGATAGGCACATTGTTTAATGAATGAGCCTTGTGAGTTGAATGTCATCGAATATCCAGGAGGATCATAAGGAAAGGAAGTCGACCTCTAACTATGTGTTAGCCTTGGAGGAGGAGTTATAGGAATCTAACACAAAAGTGTGTTGCGGATTCCGATATGAAGGTTGAGTTTTTGACAACTTCATTAGCTTCACAAGAAGCAGTACAACTCCGGTGTAATCCTCTTGAGGTGTGTGTTCTGAGTTTGCCTAATAAAATCACATGGAATTGTGACCATGTTGGTGCAATGACAAACTCAAGGGAACCCAAGACTCACAAGGTGGAGAAACACATAGAATGTGTGGTATCACATCATACGAGAAATCGTGACAAGAGGTGACATGAATGCAGTGGGAGTGATTGACAGTATAGACACACTTAATACTTTAATAAAGCAATGGTATTATGCTTTAAGTATAAGTGGGAGACTGTTGGGATTGTATACCGAAAGCATATATGATTAAGTGTTTTGTACAATGGTCTTCATGTATGTGTTGGTACAACAATGCTCGTTGTCTAATGAAACAAACATACAACGAACCATAATATCCTATTATCTCGCCTATAGGGATGACCATATGGTGTGTAGGAGATCACATAGGATCATATGAGTCGTTTGACCTAGCAAGATATAAACAGTATCACAGCTGAGACAGTCCCTGGATAGGCTGTCGGTCTAAGTTGTGGCACATCGGTTCATAAGTGAGCTTATCCTAGCTACTTGATGTGTCGGTACATGGTTATGTATTGATGGGATCAACAGTGGGATGTGCCATTCTCATTGACATATGAATGAGCCAGATCCCTAACATACTTCCTATGATCTTAAACCTAACTAAAGGATAAGGGAAACACACAGATTGACCACACTTTGATTTACCATGGTGGCAAGTCTTAACTGTATTCTTATACCCGTATTTTGGGTGTTGGCAATATGTGTGTGGCCTGCTTAAGCTGGACGTTTAGGTAAGCATATCCGTTTCAGGATTGTGACATTCCCTGAGGAGCTGACAAGGTTCATTATGCTAAACCCTGCAGGTTGAATTATTTAATTCAGGCATAAGTGAAAAAGAGTGAGTGGTATTACTGAGGAAATAAGAGATTAATTAATTATGGTTGATTTTCATAAGCCAAATTAATTAATGAATGTCTAAAACCTTAAATATGTGGATCATGTTAGTTTGGTGCAACCCGTTCCTAATAACGTGGTAATAAAGAGGCGAGTCAGCATTGTTACCGTAGTGAAGGTTAAAACTATGTTTTATTAATTAATTATGTTCTGGGTTGAACAAGGAACAATTAATTAATAAAGAGGGCCCACTTTATTATTTGCATCTGATCCCTGGTCTCGCACATGAACTGCTTAAGCCCATTAGGGTTTGGGTTTCTCAAAACCCTAACACTATATATAGGCCTTCTCTCTATCAGATCAAAAGGAGGTTTTCAATATACTGAGCAAAAATAGAGAGAGAACGGCGGCAGCTAATCCAGAGGGAGAGACCGATCGATTTCTCCAGATCTCGGATCCAACTTGGTAGATAACCCTCACCATATTTCGAAGGAGCATGGGAACAGATCAGAAGATCAGATCTGTAGGAACAACTGTCCACCGCCATTATTCATATTCAGATCTAGATTTAGTTCATTATTTTATTCTCCGATCTACATCTGTAGATCAAACGTTGAAGATAAGGTATTCCTAAATTCCATGCTCTGCAATTAATTTTGTAGGAGCATGCATAGGTTCACATGGTTTATTTAACTGAAATCTATTCCTGATATCCTAAGAACAATCCTTGGCAAGAATTTAATTAATGGCAACTCATGTTGTCCATCGTAGACTCAAACCCTACACTAACTTCTTCCCACCAAGCCTGTTGTTGAAGAGGAAAGCTGCTATCACTACATTCAAGCAGCTCTATGATGAGTCACTACATGAAGCCTTGAAGAGGTACAATGAGCTCCTGCGACTCTGCCCTGGACATGGAATCGATCTCGAGATGCAGGTTTGCCATTTCTATGAGGGTCTGAACCCACACATGAAGGAGATGGTGGATGCAACTGCAGGCGGGATCCTGATGAAGAAGAGTGGTGCAGAGAGTATGAGATTGTTGGCAGACATGGCCCTGAACAGTCACCGGTGGCCAACTTAGAGACAGATGCCAGTCAAAGCAGTGCAGACAATGCCAGAATTTGATGTGGTTGCGGAGGTGAAGAAGCTCCGAGAAGAAGCTGAGAAGCTAGAAACTGCTAAGGTTACTGCTGTCACTACTGATCCAAGCATGGCAATTATTCCGGTGGAGGTTGACTACATGAACCGGGGAGCAAGCAGTTCATCTGGAGCTGTGAATTCGGAGGTAAATTACATAGGCGGTGGTTATCACAATAACTACCAAGGTAATCAGGGGTATCACTATAACCATGGGCGATCTCACCCTGGTTTTTCTTATGCTAACCCCACTGCTGCAGAACACCCTCCCCCTGGTTTTGATGTAGGTACAGGAGGTGAGATTGTTGAGAGAAAAAAGTTTGTGCTGGAGGAGACATTGGAAAAATTCATCAAGAGCTCAGACAATAGGTTTGGCAAGGTCAAGAACGAAGTCAAAGGGATGGCTAATCACATGCAACTGATGACAAAGCACTTGCAGATGATTGACACCCAACTGAGTCAGATAGCCACTACCTTGGGTACTCAGCACAAGCTGGGGCAACTTCCGAGCACAAAAGAGACAAATCCAGCAAAGGCGAAGTCAGTAAATGCCATCTCGCTTCGATCTGGAAGGAGATATAATGGTCCGAGCAACCCGGAAGGAGGATTGAGTGAAATAGAGAAGGAAAATCCCGTGGAAGACCTCTCCGTTTCGACCGAGATAGAGTCCATCCCGGTTGAGGCAGAGGGCTGCAAGATGGCCGAGACAGGAAAGAGGATGACCGAGATAGAGGGATCCCGGTCGAAACAGAGGCCCAGACTGGGCAAGAAAGAAAAAGAGAAGGAGGAAAGAAGAGTTGATCCAGTCGCTCCCATGCCTTTCCCGCAGAGATTCGCTAAGAAAAGGGAAGATCCTAAATTCACTCGTTTTGTTGAAAATCTTAAAAAAGTGAACTTTAACATATCTCTTGTTGAAGCTCTCAGGGAAATACCGGGATACATGAAGTTCCTCAGGAGGCTGATGAGCGAGAAGAAGCAGTTCGTGGAGAACGAAACTGTAAGGATTCATGAGGAATGCAGCTTACTCCTATAGAAGTAGATCCCGATCAAGAGGTCTGACCCAGGATGTTTCTCGATACCTATCGAGATTGGAGGAAGAGAGTTTCAGAATGTGCTTTGTGACATCGGGGCAAGCATCAACCTGATGCCCTGGTCCATCTACAAAAAGCTGGAAATTGGGGAGATGAGAGCCACTACAATTACCCTCCAGATGGTGGACCGATCTGTGTCCAAGCCCAAAGGTATTGTAGAGGATATTTAATTCGTGTTGGTCACCTTATTTTCCCTGCAGATTTTGTCATCCATGACATGAAGGAAGATGCCAACACTTCGATGATCCTGGGAAGAGAGTTCCTCGACACAGCTGGTGTCCTAATCGACTGCAAGAAGGGAGAGATCACCTTGAGGGGGAATGAAGAATCTATCACATTCTGCATAGACAAGAACAAGAGGAAAGGGGAGTGCAACCAGGTTACTACTGCTGAAGAAGAAGAAGAAGATGACGAGACACTGGAGAAAGAAGAAGAAGCCATTCAGTGGGAACGAGGAAACGAGTCAGTGAAATCGGCAATTAAGTTGCCTCCTTCCGAGTATACCACCGTAATTTAAAACTGGAAAGTCTTCATGATAGATTCAAGGGGTCGACGAGTCTGGACTCGACCGCTTTGGTGAGTTGATACTGAGTCAAGCCACGACGATAAATAAGGCACTGAATGGGAGGTAACCCATTGTGTTTCGTTTTATTTAATTAATTTTCATTAATTTCTATTTTGCTGCTTTAACTTGTTTATTTGTCTTTTGAAAAAAAAAGTTTTGAGGTCTGTTTTGACCGAGGCAAAGCCTGCCACGGTCGAGACTGAAAGCCGAGAAGTGGGATACTTCGACCAAGAAGGAGGTCAACAAGAAGGCTCCATCCCGGCCGAGATAGAGCTTGCCACAGCCGAGATGGAGTGCCAACAGCCAAAATCCACGCCGGTCAGAGTTGAAGAGAGAAGGATAAAAAGTTGGTGTCTGAGGCCAACAATTGAGGTACAGTTTCAATTTCTGGATTTGATCTCCAAACTTATTCTCTCTGCTTTTCGAATAAGTTTGGGGGGATGAAGATTTAGGGTGTTGAAACTACATTCTATCTTTTTATCTGCTTTATTTTAATTTTTGCATTAGAAGTTTGTTTGAATAAAGCAAGAAGTAGAACTTGAGCATGATTGAACCCTAGAACTTTTTATGCGAGATTTGAATTGATTCACTTAGTTTGCATTGATTGTGATAGTGGTTGAGTATGCCCATGAATGTAGAATACCGCATGATTACTTGTTTTGATACTTGCGTTGGCATGATAGTTAGATGATGATTTCATGTTTACTATGGAAGAAAATTGTCCTAAATGTGAGTTTTTGAGCCTGAATTTCGATTGTGAGTGTGTCTGCAATTTTGAGTTTCTCTAAAACTTGCTCTGTTTCTTTTTCAAGACTGCTAGTGTGCACAGGTTTAGGAAGTGATTTTAGGCCATCTTTGTTTAGCCTATTTTCCCATACACTGTCCTAATTAAATATTATCCCTAGTCAGCCCTTTGAGCCTATGATATTTTCTTTCTTTGTCTATGAGTTGGAAATAAATAGGGGAATCAACTCTTGTCTATGAGAGTGGGTTGGGATTCGTTTAAGAAAGGATAAGATACTATTCGAAGGGTAAAAGCAAAAGATAAGGTTGGGTTCTAGAAAAAGAAGAAAAAGAGAAAATAAATAGTTGTTGCATTTGATCCTTATAAGCTCAAATGTATAATCAAAATTGTTTAGAGCATAAGATATGTACGAAAAAAAAAAAGAAAAATAAAGAGAAAAATAAATAAAAGAGCCATGGTTTGTGTTGAAAATCAAAGGAGTTGGGTAGATATGAATAGATAGTGAGTTGAGATTGATGAAGTGGACGCACTGAAATTGATTTTAGTCACTTGGCCAAATATTTACATACCTTTCACTAAAAAGCCTACATTAGAACTTTGAATAAAGTCCTTTCTGATCTTAGACTTGTGTGCTCATATTTGCAGTGGAGATTTAGAATATTTGCAAGCCTATAGAGCTTAATTTGCATGACTTGTGTGTGATCTCATAATTATCATAAACACTTGAGTGAAAGAGCGAAACACTTCCCATGGGAGTCTTCCATAGTTTACAGATTTTCTGATTCTTTCAAAAGTGTTGATGTCTTGTGGATTTTCGAGTTTGAATGTGATGAATCTTGTGAGGCATTGCACTACTCTTCTACTTGAGCTTTTGATTCTTTCTTTTGTTGATTGAGGAAAATCAAGTGTTTAAGTTTGGGGGTTTGATAAGCTCGTAATTTTACTCTCTTATCGCATTATTTTTTTTTTCTTTTATAAGTTTTTGTTAGTTTTATTGAATAAATTGAGCATGAGTGTATAGTGGACGGTATTATGTTTGTGGTGGATGTTTATGCAGGAAAAGTGATGAAAAAGTGAAGAATTGGTCAAGAAGATGAAGGAATTCGCCAAAGGAGAGTGTTTTGTTCCGACTGAGTTGGAGATGATCTCGACCGCCGGCCGTGGTGGACTATATTCCAACCGAGTTGGAGATGATCTCGACCGTGGTGGAAAGAAAGCAGCCCGGCCGCGGTGGACTATATCCCGGTCGAGATAGAAGCTCGAGGTGAAGCCAAATCGGGCAACGAAAGATCAAGGCGAAAGGAATATCTCGGCTGTGGCAGCCTGTATCCCGGCCGAGATGCGGAGCTCTGAAGCCCTAGTCTGCGCGTGATTGAAGATTTAAAAGGAGAAGATACCATATCAAGATGTGGACGAATTTTGGAGCCAACATACCATCCAAAGCCTTAGCCCTACCACTATATAAACTCATAATTAGCTTAGATTTAGGGGAGTCAAGTTCTTCAATTATTAATTTTTCAGAGTTGTCTTTACTTTAGTTTTTTTCAGAATTCCTCTTTAATTTTTATTTAGTTTTAATGCAATCTTTAATTTTCCTTGCAATGTTTTTCTTTAATATGTTAGGCTAGAACCCTAAACAGGTTCTATGTTTTCTCCATCTGTGATGCATGATTAGATTCAATAATTCAAACCCTTTAAACTGGTTTAAATCCTATGTTTTGTTTTAAGTCTATTCTCATCGAAGGATCGAAAGATGAAGATTGAGGTAGATTACAGTTATTGATCGAAGGACCGAGAGGTGAAAGTTAGTAATATGAAGTTAGGATTTAATACTTTTGATTTTCTGTCCGACCAAAAAGAATTCAATCGTAGGAAAATCTAATCTTTATTGAAATTGATTAGTTGGTGTGTTTGAGACCGAGAGAAGATAACCACTAGTTAGTAATTTAGGATTTAATAGCCCGATCAAGGAATTAATTCCACCTTAATAGATTTTCCACCAAAAATATCTTTTCTGGGTTTGAATATTTATTTCTTGCATGTTGATCAGATTGGTAGATTTCCCTAGAATCTGTGCTTTTAAATATTTGAATTTTCTCTCTTTAATTACTTGCTTTCAAAACCCCAAAACCCTGAAATTGATTTGCCAAACAAAGGTTTTGAAAACTATATTCAGTACATGATTCTACCTCGTTGCACTATCTCTGAGGGATCGACCAACATTTGGGTTGTCTATAAATTTATTTGTCCTATGTTATAATCTGTGTGCAGATTTTGCATCGATCATAAATAAATCTATGAAGATTAAGATGTAATTTTCGAAAACAAGAAGGAGAGAGAAGAAAAAAGATAATCCTCCTGATCTGATCTTCTGATTTGTATCCTAACTCAATCTGAATATCTGGTGAAGATTCCCTTCAGATTCCTTGCCCAATTGAGAAGCATAATTTCCTCCTCGTTTCTCGAATCTAGTCGATCACCACAGCTCCAAAATTCTGGTTTGTTGTGTGCAACTTATAATCTTGTGGTGTGTTGAGATCTGAGGAACTGAGGCCTATTTATAGGAAAATACTGGACTTTCTATTGGGCCTGAGTTTCATGGGCCAGACCAGGGACCAGAATGCCAATAGCAAATAAGGCCAATCAATTAATTAATTCTCATATTCAACCCACAATATAATTAATTAATTAATATTAATTCATTCCACTAGAGAATCAATATTGTCCTACCTATTTGCTACCACGTTTTGTGGTACGGGTTGCATGGGCTCGGTTTATCCCCACATTTAAGGTTACAGACATTCGTTAATTAATTTAAGCTCTGACAAGCTATTTAATTAATTAACATCTTATATTCCTGAGTCAATCCACTCAAACCTTTTCACTTATGCTTGAACTTAATCAGCCTGCAGGACTTTAGCATAACGAACCTTTTGAGCTGCTCAGGGAATGTCACCATCCTATACTAGATGTGGTTACCTAGTTTCAGTACCAGACAGTCATACACAAACTACTATTACCCAAGATACAGATATACAGGCTCAACCAGAGCCTTTCACTGCAACTCAAAGTAATACACAATTTGCATATACTTCCATATCTTCATATAGGCTTAGGATCCCACCAAGCCATAGAGATCTAGATTCTTTTAATGTCAGATAAAAGAATCAATCTCGACTTAGGTCCTTATCAATGTGTGCCCCACACCAGCATACCAAGCCATCCAAGATAAGATGCTTATTATCGCGTATGCCTACACCGATAGTTTATCCTAGAACTGTCTCAGCTGTGATAACCATTTATATCTCGCTAGGTCAAACAATCCATACGATCTTCCGTGATCTACTACACACTGTATGATCTTCCTATCGACGAGATAAAAGGATAATTGCGTATGCGACACATGTTTGTTAATTCAGAGAGGAGATGAACATACAACATTTATGATTCCCAGTATATTAACCAATCGACCTTGTACATAATATACCAATCATAATGCTTTCAGTATATAAACCCATCAACCACAAGTTCGAGCAGTGGAAAAGAAGGAAGATGACACCCTCAAGATGGAAATCGAAAAGCTCTAGGGGAGATGGAGAAACTGACATGTAGTGCTTGTGTTTCTGTTGCACAAGTTGATCCTATCACCGACGGGAACTACATGAATCAAGGTGAATACCAAAATCAGTTCCGGCAAGGGGGATACCAGCTCAACCACCCGAGAGTGATGTCATGCAAAAACACTTGTCAAGTTAAAATTATCAATCCAAGGATCTTTCTAACTTCGCCCTATAGATTACTCTTTTCTCGTATGGAATTTTATAGTTAGGTAAATTTAAGTCGTTGAGTTGTTCTATCAACTAGGCAAAAACATAAACTAGGCTAAAGCGTAAACAAAGCAAAACAAAATGACAATCATGTTGAACAAAAATTGATTAATCAACCAATCTATTCTTTCCAAAATAGGTAGAAAAAGTAGCAAGTTCAATCAATAAGACAAGAGTGAATGATGCTTGGAAATCCAATGTGCTTCAATTAGATCAAATTATGATGCAAACTCAATTTAATTCCTATGTGGTTGAGCAATCCACTCTAAGGTAGCTAACCCCTTATCACGGTGAGTTAACCATGGATGAAACTAGCAATCTCAAACAGTCACATTATCGATTTCTAGTTCACTCCTTCTAGTACGTAGATTCTAGCCATATGTCCTATTTCTGCACATGGATTGGATTTAGGATCACAAGAATATACACTATTCACGATGATTCTACCCGCATGTTGGCTGCAATATACACGTCAAGTATCACCTATGTTGGCTAATACCTACACCTAGGTGATTGAGGTTGAGATCTAGTGTGATTCAAACTCACATAGAAAGGGAAACATACAAAATTGATCTAGGTTTCACACATTTCCATTCCAAACAACATTCACAAGAAGTTTAGTTCTCCATACCTTTCAATTTGTTCAATACAAGAGAAAATGAAAGACAATCCATTACAATTTTGAAAGATGAATTGAATTCTTCCCCAATTGTTGTCCTTGCACTTGATCTACCCTTGATTCTCTCTAATCTTCACCAATTTGCTTTCGATATTGCTCTTGATCCACTTGGATTTGGATGGACTGAGGATGGAAGAAGGAATTTGGGAGAATTTCTAACTAGATTTTATTAAATTTTGGCAAAAGTCTTCTCAAAACTCAAAATTCCCCTTTATATAGACGAGCAAACAGGGCCTCGGATCGCCCGGGCCAAGATCGGATCACCTAGGATAGCTTGAAAATAGAAAAACTGCCAGATTTTCCCGCTCGGATTGGCCGATCCAAGGATGGCTCGACCGAGCCTGCTCTCTGTTTGCGTGGTTCGGTTGAGCGATGCAGAGCCGGCCAAGCCTGCTCTCTGTCCGATGTGGCTCGACTGAGCCAAGCTCTCTGAAATCCGACCGGCTCCTCTTTTTTGCTCTGCTCGGTCGAGCCTGCTTCCCTTTGACTCTCGGCTCCGGCAAAAATCCTCCAAAACTAAGCCCAAAATGCTGCTTTACGCTCAAAACCGAACCTACATCATCCGAAACACACAAAACACGAAAACACAACAAAAACAAGCAAAAACATATGATATGTGATTAAAATGGCCACAAACATGCACACTCACTGATAAGATCATATTTATACTCACTTATCTATATTTTTCTCCATTGTTTCAAGTATATTTTGTCATGTTTTTACTTATTTCTGTGCATGAGTCTATTTTGGTGGGTGTTATGCCTTTGATGGGTGATTTATGCAGGTTTTAGGCCAAATTAATTGGAAACCCGTACCGAAAGCAGATGATGTTCAAAGGAACAGTCACGAATTCTTCCACACGTGTAATCCGAGCAAATGAAGCATGGAAAGAGAAAGATCTTTGAAGTAGCTTTCCAACGCAACTGGAATCGGGTCAATCGGAGTTCGGAAGCAAAAGTTATGGCCAAAATTGTGAGACTGCGCAGACAGTTGTTTCTGTGTCGAGAGACAGGATTTGTGTAGACCGAAATAGAGGTCAAAACTCCGGAAACTTGTGATCTGCAATCCTGTCGACCGACAGGATTTGTGTCGACCGACACGGAGGCCCGAAAAAGCTGTTTTGGGCCTGTTTTGGCAGTTTTTTCTATTTTTACCCAATACTCAAATTAGGTCTTCTTCCCCCTTTATAAATATGAACTCTTAGGCACGAAAATTACATCTCTTTTTCTCTGTTTTGCTGAATAAATTGGAGTTTTTCAAGACATTGAAGGTTCCTATTTTATTTGTAAGTCTATTAATAATATGTTTGATTTAACTCTAGTCATGTTTTGTGGCTAGAACCCTAAACAGTTTCTAGGGTTATGATTTAGGGTTTAGGGTTTATGGTTTAGGGTTTAGGGTTTATGATTTATCTTTTCTGATGCATGTTTATTGAAATCGACTCATATGCGATGGATTAATTCTCTGATTTAATTTTATAATCTAGATTAAAAAAAGGACTGAGAGGTGAATTGAGATCTAGGTTTATAGTTAATAATTAATGGATCGAGAGATGAAAATTATTAACAGGAAGAGAGAATTAATTATGTTTGTTTTCTGTCTCAAAAGGAAGAAACCTACATAGGAATAATTAGATAATTATGAGATTGATTAATTTGGTGCTCTTGAGACCGAGAGGAGATAGTCACTGATTAATAATCTAGGATTTAATTGCCCAACCAAGGAATTTAATCCACAAAAATCTATGTTTTCCCCATTGCTTAGTTGATTGATATTTGCATGTTGAAGATTAGATTATCTGGCCTAGGATCTGTGCTCTCTTTAATTGGTTCAAAACCTTTATTTTATTGCATTGTCATCTTTAATTTACAAAACAAAACCCCTTTTCCAATTTCCTCAAACTTCTATGTCCTAGAAATTATAGCTAGTACTTTGGATTTTTCGTTGCACAGTCCATGTGGGATCGACCACCTTACGGTGTAAAAAATATTATTTGCTCGCTGCTTTCTACAATTATCAAATTGGCGCCATTTCCGGGGATTTGTCAGATTAATCTAGATATTAGTTTATTTTTAGTTCTGATGGATTGAGGCTGTAATTTTAGTTTTCGTTTTTGAAGTTTTTCTATTTTTAATTTCATGTTTTAGTTTGTTAATTTTGGTTTTTGGTGTTTGATTTTCGTGTTTGTTCCTGTTCAGTTTTTCTAGTTTTCGGCCTCTGTCTCGACCGACAGAATCTCTGTCAACCGAAACAGGCGCAAAAAACACCCGTGTCGATCGACACAGCTTCTGACTTTCGAGTTTTTGTTGCTTTTGTTGCAGGTTTATGAACACGAGGGCCCAGGGCAAGCCACTCGAGACGTTTGACCCAGAAATCTAGGCCACCATCAGAAAAGGGAAGGGAAAAACCAAGGAGACCACTCAGATCATCATGACAAGTCCAAGCAGTTCTGATGGGGGAAATGAGACCAACCAACCATTGATTACTCCAGAAAATGCCGTACTGTTGGTCCATGAAGTCAATCACATGAAGGATGTCATGAGGCAACTTCTGGAGGAAAGGGAAGCAGAAAGGCGCGAGGCCGAAAGAAGAGAAAGAGAGAGAGCTCAGAGGGAAGATTCAGACAATGAGAACCCGAACGCAATGGCCAAGAAGTACAGACCACAACCTGGAAATGAGGGATTCATTATTGGCATCACCGCTAATAACTTTGAACTCAAGACCGGCCTGCTTCAGATGGTTCAGCAGAACCAATTCGGAGGCCGAGCAGTGGAGGATACATACACTCACCTCAGAATGTTCGTGGAGGTGTGTGAAACCATCAAGGAAAATGGAGTGACCCAGGACGTGATCCGTCTTCGCCTTTTCCCCTTCTCACTCAGGGATCAGGCGCGGACTTGGTTCACCGCTTTGGACTGCACCAACATTCGGACATGGGCTGATCTCCGAACAGAGTTCCTCGGCGCATTCTTCCCGCCGTCAGTGATTATTCAGAAAAAGATGGAGATCCTGCAGTTCCACCAGAGGATGGACGAGACTCTCTTTGAGGGGTGGACCAGGTTCAATAAGCTGCTGAGAAGTTGTCCGGGTCATGGAGTGGTTACCGAGGAGCAGGCTCATATCTTCTACAGAGGGTTGACCGAGGAAAGCCAAAAGGCAGTGGACTATACAACTGGTGGATCATTGATGAGCAAGTCACCAGAAAAGGCCATGAAGCTGTTAAAAAAGATCGCCTTACATAATCAACAATGGGGGAATCCGAGGAGGCCACAGATTCGAGCTATCGAGGCAAAGGAGGATGATGCACTGAAGAAAGAGGTTGAGAAGCTAAAGGGGGAAGTTGAAAAACTAACTACTTCTGCTTCTGTTTCTGTTGCACAGGTTGACCCTATCGCCGACGTGAATTACATGAATCGTGGTGGCTACCAGAATAAGTACCGGCAAGGGGGATACCAACACTACCATCCTAGACCTCATCCAGGTTTCTCCTACTCTCAGCCTGAAGCTGCCGAACAACCACCGCCAGATTTTGATGTACAGAATGGCGAGATTGTGGAAAAGAAGAAGGAAACCCTTGAAGAGGTGCTGAAGAATTTCATCAAAGCTTCAGACTACAGAATGAGGAAAATCGAGAAAGAAGTGGAAGGAGATAATACCAAGGTGGATCTGCTCGGCAAGCACGCCAAGATCATTGAAACTCAAATGAGCCAAATTGCTACCACTATCGGGATACAACATACTCCAGGAAAGCTGCCCAGCACCACCGAGGCAAATCCGAAGAACCAAAAAGATTGCAAAGCTGTGAAGCTAAGGTCCGGAAAGAGTTACAAAGGTCCGAGCATGCCCCAAAGCAAGTTTGGGGGGAACGAAGCAGACCCAGCAGATCTGGCCTCTGTTTCGATCGACAGGATTCCTGTCGATCGACACAGAGGCCTAGAAGAGGCAGTCGACACAGATTCAGAGGAGGAGATCGACAGAACAGCAGAGGGTGTGTTGATCGACACACCCCCTGTCGATCGACAGGCAGGACAAAGCAAAGGCCAGTCGACACAGCAGCATTCCCATGAGCATTCTTCCACTCCCAAGGCTGCCAAGACACCTCCAATGCCGTTCCCTCAGATATTTGCCAAGAAGAAAGAGGATTCCAAGTTCTCGCGCTTTATCGAGAACTTGAAGAAGGTAAGTATTAATCTACCACTGATTGAAGCTCTCTCTGAAATTCCAGGTTACATGCGCTATCTCCGGAAGCTGATGAGCGAAAAGAAACATTTTGTGGAGAATGCAACTGTCAAGCTTCATGAGCAATGCAGCATGGTACTCCAAAACAAGGTTCCAATCAAGAAGAGCGACCCAGGATGCTTCTCCATCCCAGTGGAGATTGGGGGGATCTCATTCGAGAAGGTGTTGTGCGACACCGGAGCCAACATCAACCTCATGCCCTACTCCATATTTCAGCGCCTCAAGATTGGAGAACTGAGGCCGACTACTATTACTCTGCAAATGGCGGACCGATCTGTGTCTCGCCCAAAAGATATCATAGAGGATGTTCTCATTCGTGTGGGTCATCTGATTTTTCCTGCAGATTTTGTAGTTTTGGACATGAAGGAGGATGGAAGCACACCACTGATCTTGGGAAGAGAGTTCCTTGACACAAGTGCTGCCCTGATTGATTGCCGCGGAGGACAGATCACCCTCCGGGCCAACGAAGAAAGGATCTCCTTCAAGCTTGACAGAAGCCGGCATGAATCTGAATGCTTCAAGATCACTTCCAGAGATGAGGCTGATGATGAGGATGAAGAGGAAGATGAAGGACTGACTGAAGAAATCAAAGAAGACCACGCCGCTCAAAGATGGGAGCGAGGAATGAGTCGGCAAAATTGACAATTACACCGTCTCAACCCGAGCTCACTACTGTCATCCAAGACCGGTGGGTTTACATGGTGGATTCTCATGGGAGGCGAGTGCAATCTAGCCCGCCCTGGTTCTGAAGTGAGGTATCGTCGAGCTACGACGTTAACTAAAGCACTTGTTGGGAGGTAACCCAACTATTAATTGTTTTTATTTCAAATCCTTTCAAATTTCGTCTTTTGTTTTCGGAATTGTTTATTTTCACTCTTCTGCCTTTACTTTGTTGTTAGTTTTGTTGTTCAATTTAGAAAAAAAAATAGAGGAATTACCTCTGTTTCGATCGATAGGCCAGCTGTCGATTGACACAGAGGTATGACGCATGGAGAACACTTCGATCGACAGAAGCAGGAGTCGACAGAAGGCTCTATGTCGATCGACACAGAGTGCCAGCAGCACCAAATCTTCGTCGTGCAGCGCTGAATTCCTCAGGGTGGATAAAAACGTCGATGTCTGAGATCGACAATCCGGTACAGTTCTATTTCTTGTCTGATTTTCAAACTTTTTCTTACTCTCCGAGTTCGAAATAAGTTTGGGGGGATGTGGACAAGAAGTTGAACTTTTATCCCTTATCTTTATTTTCTTTCCTGTTTTATTTGCTTTTACTTGCTTTATTTGGTTTGTTTAAATTTTTGCTAATAAAAAAAAATATATAGATATTATGTGAGGAAAATCTTTAAGTAATTAAACCCTCTAGCATTATATGCAATGTTTGGAATCGATCTTTGATTAGTTGAGTTGATTTTGATTATGGTTGATTTGCCCATGAATGTAGAATACCGCATGATAGGGTCTGATTGAAACTTACACTTGCATGATGTTTGAGTGGATTGAAATTGACTAAGGAAGAAAATTTGAACCCAAGTGAGTTTTTGAGCCTTTATTTGTTCATGAGAGATTCGCATGTATGTTTTCGTTTCTCTAGAACTTGCTTTTGTTCTGTCTCGAGACTGCATAGTGTGCACAAGGATAGAAAATGAACTTAGGCCATCTTTGTTAGCCCAATCCTAAACACTATCCCTTAATGTGTTGAAATTATCCCTAGTAAGCCCCATTGTGCCTAACTCCATTTTTTTGTCTTGTCTATGAGATTTACATGGAGTTATAATGGTTTTTGTCTTGTCTATAAGATAGATGGAAGAAAGGGTGGTTCAATGTGTGTTGTGGAAAAGAAAATTGTAATTAGTGTTGAATAAATGATGGGAGGTTGTATAGCTCAAAATAAATTAGGATTCTCATAAGCCCTATGTATGAAATCATGTGTAATTTCTTGAAAGGGTATAAGGGATTCGATAAGAGAGCTTGAAAAAAAAAGAGTCTTGATTTGAATTGTGAAATTTAAGGAGAAGGGTGGATGTTCATAGATGGTGGTTTTAATTTATTGAGTTGGCCACTTGATGGATTTTTAGTCACTTGACTAAACATCCCTACCTCTCATAAAAAGCCATCATTACAACCCTATCAAAGTCCTTTTTTTTATTCTTGAATTGTGTGCACGAATAAGTAGTGGAGATTTTAGAACTCTTGCAAGCCTATGGTAGAAATTTCTTCATACATGTTGTGAGTGGTTTGATTTGAAACCCAAACACTTGAGTGGTTGAGCGATACACTTTCCCGTGAGTCTTCCAAAGTTGATGAACATCTTATCTCTTTCAATTGCTTGTGTGATGTGGATTGATGAACCTGGATTGTGATGAATCTTGTGAGGCATTGCACTTTCAACTGCTTGAGATTTTTTTCTTCTTTTCTTCGATTGAGGACAATCTAATATTCAAGTTTGGGGTTTGATAAGCTCATATTTATACTCACTTATCTATATTTTTCTCCATTGTTTCAAGTATATTTTGTCATGTCTTTACTTATTTATGTGCATGAGTCTATTTTGGAGGGTGTTATGCCTTTGATGGGTGATTTATGCAGGTTTTAGGCCAAATTCATTGGAAACCCGTACCGAAAGTAGATGATGTTCAAAGGAACAGTCACGAATTCTTCCACACGTGGAATCCGAGCTAATGAGGCATGGAAAGAGAAAGATCTTTGAATTAGCTTTCCAACGCAACTGGAATCGGGTCAATCAGAGTTTGGAAGCAAAAGTTATGGCCAAAACCGTGCGACTGCGCAGACAGATGTCTCTGTGTCGAGAGACAGGATTTGTGTCAACCGAAATAGAGGTCAAAACTCCGAAAACTTGTGATCTTCAATCGTGTCGACCGACAGGATTTGTGTCGATCGACACGGAGGCCCGAAAAAGCTGTTTTGGGCCTGTTTTGGCAGTTTTTGTTATTTTTACCCAATACTCAAATTAGGTCTTCTTCCCCCTCTATAAATATGAACTCTTAGGCACGAAAATTACATCTCTTTTTCTCTGTTTTGCTGAATACATTGGAGTTTTTCAGGACATTGAAGGTTCCTATTTTATTTGTAAGTCAATTAATAATATGTTTGCTTTAATTCTTGTCATGTTTTGTGGCTAGAACCCTAAACAGGTTCTAGGGTTATGATTTATCTTTTCTGATGCATGTTTATTGAAATCGACTCATATAGCATGGATTAATTCTCTGATTTAATTTTATAATCTAGATTAAAAGAGGACTGAGAGGTGAATTGAGATCTAGGTTTATAGTTAATAATTGATGGATCGAGAGATGAAAATTATTAACAAGAAGAGAGAATTAATTGTGTTTGTTTTCTGTCTCAAAAGGAAGAAACCTGCATAGGAAAAATTAGATAATTATGAGATTGATTAATTTGGTGTTCTTGAGACCGAGAGGAGATAGTTACTGATTAATAATCTAGGATTTAATTCCCAACCAAGGAATTTAATCCACAAAAATCTATATTTTCCCCATTGCTGAGTTGATTGATATTTGCATGTTGAAGATTAGATTATCTGCCCTAGGATCTGTGCTCTCTTTAATTGTTTCAAAACCTTTATTTTATTGCACTGTCATCTTTAATTTATAAACCAAAACCCCTTTTCAAATTTCCTCAAACTTCTATGTCCTAAAAATTATAGCTAGTACTTTGGATTTTCCGTTGCACAGTCCATGTGGGATCGACCACCTTAGGGTGTTAAAAACATTATTTGCTCGCTGCTTCTGCAGTTATCACTCACACATCAAAATTTAGGTCATTTTACGCACATATCATAATCCCCCAAACTTGAACCATTAATTGTCCTCAATCAAAACAAAGTAAAGCCGTTAATCTACCTCGTGCAATACTTCATAGCTCATCAAGATAATCTTAGCATGTTCAAGTAAAATGAGATTATCACCTAATTTTGTGACAAAGTTAATGCTAAGGACATGAACCACCCATCAAATATGGGTACAAGAAAAGAAAGCACTCCCTCACGTGTATAGGGACGATGAGATTCACTCAATCACAAGATATCGAGCTTGATTTCCATAAGCTTGCATCCATTATCACCACTATACTACAATGAGTTAGTTTCTAGAATCAAAAAGGTCTTTTTGTGGGTTGTAACGTGGCTAACTAATAGGTGGGTAGTTTTGGGTCAAAGTGACTAAACTTCTCAATTTCCCAAAACTCTCAAACTTGTTCTCTTCGAACCACTTCAATCTCGAGGCTTATTCATTTCACAACTCTTTTTTTTTCTTTTTTCTCTTTTCTTTTTCATCTCTTTTCTTCTTTTTTTTTCTAGCACCATCATTCATTCATTTCATGGGTGCCTCTCTTTCTTTTTCAAACACTTGCACCAAAAATTTTGTTGGTGCGTCATTTTCTAGGATTCAAACCAATCCTTTATTTCATGTCCTTCGTGCCTCAACATTTTCAACATCACAAATCCAATCAATTCCCAACCCAACTCACATCACCGTATTCACCCTTGTACACTCTTCCCCCCCAAACTTGATCCTAAACATATCAAAGAATATTTACCAATAAGGCTCAATCACGGGGTCAAAGATATGAAAGGCAAATTAATGATAACAACCATCTTATACTCCTGATGTGTAAGGTAGGACTAAGAATCGATGGCCTAATATCATTTTCTAGTCACACACTCATGCCAATAGATAGAGAACGGATGCAAGTTCTGGATTTCGTACTCTCAATCTTGCCTCTCATAAACGACAAAGATATGACAATATCAAGGCTCAAAACTCACAGCTTTTTGTCAAGTCCTATGCATTAACCAAACACAAAACTCGACAATTCAAAAGTTAAACTTAAGACATGCTTCGAAAACTAGATTCTGCCATCATTGGTTGAGGTAAACATCAAACTTCACCAAGTAAATCATGATTAAATCTCAAGTCTAATTCGGATTCATCACACACACACAAGCACACCACAATCTAGAAACAATCTTTTGTACCTATCTCAAGTCTAATTTGCAAGAGAAACGATGCGTTACCCATCGGTAGCAACGATCGAACCGCTTCTCCAATGCCTTATTTGTACCTACTCAATATCAACATAAACACCACCAAACTTTTGAGCATAAAACAACCAATAAAGCTCTCATTTCCACCAAACTTTCCACAAACCAATAATCAACAATGATAAAATCATATCCACTAGCTCCACCATACAAACCAAACCAATAATCCATAACCACAAACCATGCAAAATAGGAAGTATCACATCATGAAAGCTCGCTAAAAATTCCATCAAAACATAACATTCAACCATAAAACTCAAAATCCAAATCCACATCACGACATCCAATTCAAAAGTAAAGTCAATCACCATAATACAACCAAATCGAAGGTAGAATCATCATTCAAACAAACTAAACTAAAAATCACGATAAACTATGATAAAGAGATAGAGGAGGAGAATGAACCAGGGTACCGACTACCGACGCTTCCCCCCAAACTTAGTCAAGTGAGACTAAGTTTGCCAAGAGGTAAGCGGTGCGTCATAACTCCACTCTATCCTTCAAACGTCCCTACAAAGAAAATCAAACCAAAAAAATCAACCCAAAAACATAAGTCGAAATGCACAAGAAAGAAAATTTACAACAACTCCAGATGGGTTGCCTCCCATTAAGCGCTTTTTTAAAGTCCATAACTCGACTTCACACCTTAATTAACAAAAGAAACATCCAAAACCATACAAGGTCCATTATCAACATAATACGGTTTAACCTGATGACCATTTACCTTGAAACAAGGACCATTCTCACGTGTTAACTCCAACGTACCATTTTCAAAAACTTGCTTCACAATGAAAGGACCCGACCATTTCGAACGGAACTTACCGGGCATCAACTTTAACCGTGAGTTGAAAAGAAGCACCAAATCACCGGGAGCAAAGGATTTACCTCTAATGTGCATATCATGGAACTTCTTTGTACGCTCTTTGTAAATCTTGGAATTTTCATAAGCCTCATTCCGGAATTCATCCATCACATTCAAATGCATAGCTCGCTCCCCTTGAGCCTTCCTCCAATCAACATTAACCATTTTCAATGCCCAATACGCCTTGTGTTCCAACTCAACCGGCAAATGGCACGACTTCCCAAACACTAATTGGTATGGTGACATACCAATCAGAGTTTTAAAAGCCGTGCGATATGCCCATAAAGCATCATCCAAATGCTTAGACCAATCTTTCCGGGAAACCACCGTCTTTTATAAAATAGCTTTGATTTCTTTGTTAGCGAGCTCTGTCTGACCATTAGCTTGAGGATGATACGTGGTAGTTATCCGATGCTTAACTCCATACCATGCTAACAAATTTTCCAACACTTTGTTACAAAGTGACTTCCCCCATCACTCACTAAAACTCTTGGAATTCCAAAACGTGTAACTAAACCTTGCAAAAATTTCAACACAACCTTAGCATCGTTAGTAATGGTCGAACAAGCCTCCACCCAACGGAACACATAATCTATAGCAAGCAATATATAACGATACTTGCAGGAAGAAGGAAATGGTCCCATAAAGTCAATCCCCCACACATCAAACAAATCAACCTCAATAAAAGTTTAGAAGGCATCTCATCCCGGCGGGATATCGACCCCATTTTCTAGCACCTATCACAAACCTTAACAAAATTCATACAATCACGGTAAATAGAAGGCCAATAGAAACCACAAGAAAGTACCTTCAACGATGTTCTATAGGCGGCAAAATGCCCTCCACTTTCTGAGGCATGACATTCCTCCTTTATCTGTCTCCACTCTTCTTGGTGCACGCATCTCCGAATGACTCCATCTGCACATCTACAAAACAAGAAAGGCTCCTCCCAATAATAAAACCACACATCTTTAAGGAACTTCTTCCTTTGATGGGGTTTTAAGTCAGGAGGAAACACTCCGGCAACAAGAAAATTGCAAAAGTCTGCATACCACGGTGTATTATAAGCCACATATAAGACATCTTCATCCGGAAATTATCATTAATGCACCGTTCAGATTACATTCAGTGATGGTGTAATTACATTGAGTCGGGTTTAGATTCTTACTAGCATAGGCAATTATCCTAAACACATTATCCCTAATTTTTCCTAAGGCTACCCCAAGTGCAACATCACTTGCATCACACATCAACACAAACTCTTCATGCCAATTAGGTGAAATAAGAACCGGGGCAGTCACAAGAGCCTTTTTCAACTTCTCAAAAGCACAAACACATGATTCATCAAAAACAAATGGCACATCATTCTCAAGCAAACAACACAAGGGTTTAGTTATTTTAGATAAATCTTGAATGAACCTCCTATAAAATCCAGCATGTCCTAAAAAACTCCTCACACCTTTCACCGACTTCGGAATTGGTAATTGTTCAGTAGCACAAATCTTGGAAGGCCGTATGGAAAGTTACAGCCACTAGACATACCCGAGTGGAAATGGGATGCGATAGCAATAGATTTTGTAACCGGTCTACCCAAGTCCCAAAAAGGGAACACTGCTACTTGGGTAATCGTAGATCGCTTAACCAAGAGTGCACCTTTTTTTGCCGATTAAAATTACTTATGGATCAGATAAGTTGGCCCAGATTTATGTCAAGAAAATCATTCGATTACATGGAGTGCCAAAGAAAATCACATCTAATAGAGATGCAAAGTTCACATCTCGATTTTGGACTAGCTTGCTGAAAGACATTGCAACCCGACTGAATTTCAGCACTTCATTTCACCCTCAAACAGATGGTCAAACATAGAGAACCATAAAGACTTTAGAGAATACGCTCAAAACAGTTGTTCTCGATAGAGGGGTGAAATGGGAAGTAATTTTAATAGTGATTGAATTTGCATACAATAAAAATTTCCAAGCCACAATCCGAATGGCCCCATATGAAGCACTTTATGGAAGAAAGTGTAGATCTCCTTTGTATTGGGATGAAGTTGGAGAACGCAAAATCTTTATAACCTGATTTAGTCGCCGAGATGATAGAAATCGTTCAACAGATCTGCGCTAGAAACAAATAAGCCCAACATCGACAAAAGTAGTACGCTGATAAGAGACGATCAGAGTTGACTTTTGAAATCAGAGACAAGGTGTTTTTGAGGATATTGCCGTCTAAGGGAATCATTCGTTTTGGAGCTAGAGGTAAACTTAGGCCAAGATACATTGGTCCCTACGAAATTTTGGAAAGAATTGGAGCGTAGCCTATCGTCGGGCTTTACCACCCAACTTCGGTAATGTTCATAAAGTCTTCCACGTGTCGCAATTGCGGAAGTACATCTTTGATCCAAGACACGTCATTTACCAAGATGAAATTCAGCTCCAACCAGATCTGACTTATGAAGAAGGACCAGAAGAAATCATGGATTTCAAAACACAAGAACTCCGCTACAAGAAGATAAACATTGTCAGAGTTCTTTGGAAGCATTATGGCACTGAAGAAGCAATGTGGGAACTTGAATACAAGATGAAGGAGAAGTACCCCGAACTCTTTATGTAATACAAAAAATTTCGGGATGAAATTTTTTGCAGTGGAGGAGGATGTAACACCCCTCTCGAAATTTTAATGTATTTATCGAAAGTCCAGAATTTATATTTTGTTATCGAGTTTAATTCAAGGTTTTCGTGATTGATTTAATTTGGAAATTTATTATTTAGACTTATTCCCTGCCATCTTTATTTTATTAAAGGAAATTAGTTATTGATGGATTTAAGCTAATCGATGCCGATAATTTATTTGGCAACCCGATATTTTCGTATTGGAATAATATCAATCTATAAATTTCGTAGATTGAGGAGAATATCACAGTATACCGTAAAAATGACGCAAAGATATGTGGAGTTAACTTGAGTTGATGTCAAAGTGACCGATGTGACAATTGAATGACAACCACTTTAATTTTTTAATTTTTGGTAATACCAAAATTACCCCTTGATAAGCTCGTATTTATGCTCACTTATCCATTTTTTTCTCCATTTTTTTAGTGCATTTAGGATTAATTATTAGTTATATTCTTGCATGAGTGTAGTATAGAGGATATTATGCTTGCGATGGTGAGTTTTTGCAGGTTTTGAGGATAAAATGTGGTCAAGTGGTGAAAAGAGCGGGAATAACAAAGCTACTTTTCGGTCAACACATGGGATGTCAACCGATGAGGAAGATAAGCTGAAAACCCAAGAAAAACCCTCCATGTCGATTGATGTGGTGCATGTCGATCGACACGGAGGTTCAATGTCAACCGGAGGCAGGATCGAGATAGAGCTCGACATGGGAGTCCATGTCAATCGACACATAGTGTGTCAATCGACATCAGGAACAAGAAGCGATAGAAATTAAATGCAAAGGAGTGATTGACACATGATGGCTATATTAATCGACACGCCGCCTGTCGATCGACACCGAAGTTCGAAAAGGAAAAATTCGCCCAGATTGGTTATTTTCAGTATTTTAGCCCAATACCTTGTTGAGGTGTATTTTTCTCCTCTATAAATACCTTATAGCTCGAAATTTAGAGACATATCTTTGCATCTTTTAGACTTAGAATTAATTTAGCATTTGAGTTTTTCAAGACTTCAAGGTTTCTATTCCTTGTAAGTTATTTTATGAACTTTAATAATATGATTTATTTATTTCAAGTCATGTTTAGTGGCTAGAAACCCTAACAGGTTCTAGGGTTGTGATAATCATCTTGATGCATGTTTAATTGATTCAACTTAATGGCATGGTTTAATTCTCGGTTTTAATTCAATCGTATCTAGAATTAATGAAGGATCGAGAGATGAAATTGATATAGGTTTGTAGTTATTAACTGAAGGACCGAAATGTGAAAATTGATAATAGGAAGAGGAATTGAATGCATTTGTTTTCTATCATAAAAGGAATATTCAATTGTAGGTTTGAATTAGACAATTATCGATATTGATTAATGTTGTGTTGTTGAGACCGAGAGGAGATAGTCATACATAAGTAATATAGGTTTAAATTGCCAAACAAGCAATTTAATCAATTTGAATCTGATTTTACCCCATTGCTGAGTTGATGAATTTGCATGTTGATAGTTTGATTATCTGCCCTAGAATCTGTCTCTTTAATTATTGTTTTCAAAACCATTTTTAAACTATTTTATCCTCTTTCTATTCTAAAATCAAAACCATATTTTAATTTACTCAAACAATTATAATTTAGAAACTATGGCTAATACATGAAATAGTCTCGTTATACAGTCCCTGTGGGTTCGACAACCTTTGGGTTTTAAAAATTTATTTGAACCACTATATTATAATTTATATATAATTATAAAATAGATCAAATTGGCACCGTTGTCGGGGACTGTTAGATTCGATTTTGTTATTAGTTTGTTTTTGAATTAATTGGATTGAGTTTTTTTGTTTACTGTTTCGTGTTTTGTGTGCGTGCATTGGTTTTTTTTATTTGACCTCTGTATCGATCTCGGTATCGATTGACACAGCTTGGTTTTCTTTGTTGATCGACACAACTGATTTTTCCTTGTCTATTTTCTGGTTGCATGAACACGAGGGCTCAGGGCATACCACTCGAGGCCTTTGACCCAGAAATCGAGGTCATAGTACGGAGAAGAAAAAGCTAGGAAAAGAACAACACAATCATCGACATGGAGCCCTGCTAAATCAGAATGAGGAGGATGATCCCAACATGGCACCTTTGGAGGATCCGAACACTCAACTCCCCACAAGGAATGCTCTTCTGCTAGTACAAGAGGTGAATCAAATGAGAGAGTTGATCAAGCAACTGATGGTAGAAAGAGAAGCAGAAAAAGTTGAGGCTGCTAGGAGAGAAAGAGAGCTCGAACGAGAAACACTGTGCCGAGAGGACTCCGATGATGAGGATCCCAATAATGAGGGATTCATTATTTATATCAATGTCAATAATTTTGAACTCAAAACCGGTCTTATACAGATGGTTCAACATAACCAATTTGGTGGTCGAGCTGTGGAGGATCCATGCACTCACCTCCGGATGTTTGTTGAAATGTGTGAGATTTTCAAGCAATATGGAGTTACCCAAGACGTGATCCGTCTACGCCTGTTCCCCTTCTCACTTCGGGATCCGGCTCGGACATGGTTTATAGCTCTTGGATTGCAGCAGCAATCATACTTGGGAAGTTCTCCGAGCAGAGTTCCTTGCCACCTTTTTCCCACCTTCTATTATCATTCAGAAGAAGATGGAGATTCTGTAATTCCACCAAAGGATTGATGAGACCTTGTTCGAGACGTGGAGAAGATTCAATAAATTGTTGAGAAGTTGTCCCGGCCATGGAGTCAACTCCGAGGAGCAAACTCATATCTACTACCGAGGGACGAATGGAAGAACTCAAGAATCGGTGGACAATGCAGCCAGAGGTTCTGTGATGAGCAAGTACGCCGACAAAGCCCTCAAAATGTTCAAGAAGATGACCTTGCATACTCCAAACTGGGAAAATCCAAGGAGACCTCAAGTCAAGGCAGTGGAATAGAAAGAAGTTGATAACACCCTCAAAAAGGAGATAGAGAAGCTCATGGGGGAGATGGAGAAACTGACATCTAATACTTCTTGTGTTTCTGTTGCACAGGTTGATCCCGTAGCCGATGTGAATTACATGAATCCAAGAGGCTACCAAAATCAGTACGAGCAAGGGGGATACCAGCATTACCCACCAAGTGCCCATCCCAGATTCTCTTATGCTCAGCCGGAAGGCACAGAACACCCTCCATCGGGCTTCGATGTTCAAAATGGTGAGATCGTGGAGAAAAAAAAGGATAGCCTCGACAAGGTGCTATCAAAGTTCATCAAAGCTTTGATGATCGAGTTGGAAAGATAGAACAAGAAGTGGCAGGGGTGACTCTCAAGGTGGACAGAATTGGGAAGCATGTGCAGATGATCGAGACTCAAGTGAGTTAGATTGCTACCTCACTTGGTACGCAACACAAGCAAGGGAAGCTGCCCGGTACCACCGAAGTGAACCTCAAGAACCATAAGGAGGGTAAGGCCATCAAATTGAGGTCTAGAATGAGATACAAAGACCCGGAGAGGCCCAAACGAGTTTGGGTGATAAGAGGTGGAAATTCCCGCTGGAATGACCTCTATTTCAATCGACACAGAGGACACAACATGGAGGACATGTCGAGCGATGAGGAGGATTCGATAGAGCAAACTTTAACCAGCATGTCGATTGACACCCCGCCTGTCGAACGACACACCCGTAGTTCGACCGACATAGAGGCCGCCCCAACTCAAGAGTTCCACTTCCAAAGCCGCTCAAATTTCGTTGTTGCCTTTTCCTCAGCGGTTTGCCAAGCAGGAGGAGGATTTCAAGTTCTCGAGATTCATGGAAAATTTGAAGAAGGTAAGTATCAACTTACCATTTATTAAAGCCTTGAGAAAAATCCCGGGCTACATGAAGTACCTCCGAAAACTGATGAGTGGGAAATGATAATTTGTGGAGAATTCAACTATCAAGCTTCATGAGCAATGCAGCCTACTCCTTCAGAAACAAATTCCTATCAAGTGGAGTGATCCAGGTTGTTTCTCAATCCTAGTCGAGATTTGGGAATCGAGTTCTAAAAGGTGTTGTGCGACACTGGTGCCAGCATCAATCTCATGGCATGCTCTATCTTCAAGTGCCTTAACATTAGAGAAATGAGGCCAACTACAATCACTCTGCAAATGGTTGACCGATTTGTGTCGCGCCTAAAAGGTATACTTGAGGATGTTATCATTCATGTGGGTCATCTGATATTTCCTGCAGATTTTGTAGTTCTCAACATGAAAGAGGATGTGAACATGCCCGTAATTTAGGGACGAGAGTTCTTGGATATAAGCGAGGTCGTGATCACCTGTCGAACCAGCAAGATCACTTTGCACGCTAATGATGAGATGATACGATCCTCGCCGGGAAGGTTTAGATCGCAACCCAGGAACTCAACTGAAACGACTTTGACGTGATGCGGAAGAAAATTGAAACTTGATATGATGGGGAAAATCTAACACCTTTCAAGTCGACCCTTAGAGAACCATAGGCAAGGATGAAACGAACCCCTACGACCCAACAAGCAACTCGCCTCAACAACGATGGATATAGTGAAGACGCCATAAATGGATGTGAAAGTCCGCTTGATAAGTCAATATTGAATTTCAAGGTACTCCACAGAAATTCAAGAGCTTTCAGATAATTAGAGAATAAAACTCATGAATATTTTTAAACTGAAAACTAAATTACAATGAAAATATGAAGCCCTATTTTTAGGGAGAAAATAAAATCTCTAAACCTAATCTAACTAGGAAAATAAATCTGAAAATCATATCAAATCTATCAAGATATACATAAAATATATCATGATATCTTTGTAATAAAACGAAATCTAAATCCTAAAAAATCTAGAAATCAAATCTAATCAAATTGAAACTAAATCAAATCTTATCAAGATATATCTAATCTATTATTATATCTTCAACAAATCTTCTTGAAATATCTTGATAAATCTTGCCAACTGGATCTCCATCATGAGAAAATCACCTTCGTGATCGACAAAAGTTGCCAACAGTCTGAGTGCAACTGGATCACCTCCATCAAAGATTCTGAAGATGAAGTGGAGGAAACCGAGGAAGAAAAAGAAGATCGAACTACCATTGAATGGGAGTGAGGGAATGAGATGGCAAAATTTCCAATTACACCATCTCACCCTCAGCTCACTGTTGTCATTCAAAACAAGATGGTCTACATGGTTGATGCAAAAGGGAGGCGAGTTTGGACCCGACCTCCATGGGCTTGAGAACTGAGGTACCGTCAAGCTACAACGTTAACCAAGCACTTGTTGGGAGATAACCCAACCTTTTAATGTTGTCTTTTCAATCTATGTTTTTATTTGAATGTTTGTTATTTCTGTTTATTTTTAAAAAATCAAGTGTGACCTCTGTATCGATCGACATGCCTGATGTCAATCGACAAAAAAGTCTCGACAGAGACACACTTCAAACCAAAGGAGCGGTTGAAAAGAAGGCTATGTGTTGATCGATATGTCATCCGTCGATCGACACAGAGTGCTAGCATCCACAAAGTATTCGTCGAGCAATTTTGAATCCTCTGGCGGATAAAAAGTTGATGTCTAAGATCAACTTTCGGGTATTGTTCTTATTCTTGTCTGATTTTCAAACTTTTTCTACTCTCTAATTTTGAGATAAGTTTGGGGGGATGTGGACAAGAATTCGAACTTTCTATCATTTTATTTATTATGCTTTATGTCATTTAAATTTATGCCAAGAAAAAGAAATATGGATGTTGTGTGAGGAAAACTGTTGAGTTTTGAACCAATTTGAACTGAGTGTGATTTTGAAAACGTTTGATGATGAGTTTAGATTGATTTTGATTGTGGTTAATTGCCTATGAATGTAGAATAGCGCATGATAGGATTGAATTGAAACTTACACTTGCATGATGTTTGAGTGGGTAGAAATTGACTGTGGAAGAAAAATTGAACCCAAGTGAGATTTTGAGCTTAAATTTTGTTTGATGTGAGATTCGCATGTATGTTTTTATTTGTCTAAAACTTGCTTATTTTCTGTTTCGAGATGCATAGTGTGCACAAGGCTAGAAAATGATTTTAGGCCATCTTTGTTAGCTAATTTATCCCAAACAATGTCCCTTATAATATTTTATCCCTAGTAAGCCCCTTTGAACCTTATTTCATTTTTTTTATCTTGTCTATGAGATTTACATGAAATAGGTGAAATGTATATTGTCTATGAGATTTTAGGAAGAATAAGGATAGAATAATTGTGAGTGGATTAGAAATCCTTATAGTTGGTGTGTAAAAGAAAGAAAAGCTCTTAGAAAAAAAAATAAAAAAGAGAGAGAAAAAAATAGATGTCCTTATAAGCTCAAGAACAAAAAAAAAACATCTTATCAATAAGAGCATAAAATGATGCAAATGAAAAAAAAAAAAAGGAAGAAAAAGAGAGTTGTTGGCATTTGAATTGTAATAATTGAGGAGAAAGGCGTATGATGATTGATATTGATAGTAATTTGAAATTTATTGAGTCATGAACTCAAGGTTTTCTTTTTTAGTCACTTGGTCATATTTCACTACCCTTCAAAAAAAAGTCTACATTACAACCAAATAAAAAGTCCTTTCTGATTTCTAGACTTGTGTGCACATTCGAGCAGTGAAGATTTTAGAAATTTTCCAAGCCTATGGTAAAAATGTCTTCATACATATTGTGAGTGCTTTCATCGAAAACCCAAACACTTGTGTGATGAGCGAAACACCTTCTTGTGAGTCTTCCGTGGTTGATGGATATATAATCTCTTTCAAATTGCTTGTGTAATGTAGATTTTGATTCTTGAATGTGATGAATCTTATGAGGCATTGCACTTTTAACCACATTTCTACTCTTTCTTTTCCATTGATTGAGGACAATCAAGCATTTAAGTTTGTGGGTTTGATAATCTCGTATTAACACTCACTTATCCATATTTTTCTCCATTTTTTAGTGCATTTAGGATTAATTATTAGTTATTTTCTTGAATGAGTGTATTATAGAGGATGTTATTCTTGCGATGGTGAGTTTTTGCAGGTTTTGAGGCTAAAAAGTGGTCAAGTGGTGAAAAGAGCCGGAATGACAAAGTTGTTGTTTTGGTTGACACACGGGATGTCAACCAATGTAGAAGACAAGCCAAAAACCCAAGCAAAACCCTCCATGTCAATCAACACGGAGGATCGATGTCGACCGGAGGCAGGATCAAGATGGAGCTCGACGTGATAGTCCAAGTCGATTGACACACCATGTATCGATCAACATGGCGTACAAGAAGCGAACAAAATTGAAGGCAAATAGGTGATCGACACATGACGGCTATGTCGGTCGACATGCCACCTATCACCAACGTGAGAAAAGGGAAAATTCGCCCAGATTGGTTATTTTTAACATTTTAGCCCAATACCTTGTTGAGAGGTATTTTTCTCCTCTATAAATACCTTAAAGCTCGAAATTTAGAGACATCTCTTTACATCTTTCATACTTAGAATTAATTTAGCATTGGAGTTTTTCAAGACTTCAAGGTTCATATTCCTTGTAAGTTATTTTATGAACGTTAATAATATGATTTGTTTATTTGAAGTCATGTTTAGTGGCTAGAAACCTTAACAGGTTCTAGGGTTGTGATAATCATTTTGATGCATGTTTAATTGATTCAACTCGATAGCATAGTTTAATTCCCGATTTTAATTCAATCGAATCTAGAATTAATGAAGGATTGAGAGATGAAATTGATCTAGGTTTGTAGTTATTAATTGAAGGACCGAAATGTGAAAATTGATAATAGGAAGAGGAATTGAATGCATTTGTTTTCTGTCATAAAAGGAAGATTCAATTGTAGGTTTGAATTAGATAATTATCGAGATTGATTAATGTTGTGTTGTTGTGACCTAAAGGAGTTAGTCACACATTAGTAATCTAGGTTTAAATTTCCAAAAAAGCAATTTAATCCATTTGAATCTGATTTTGCCTCATTGCTGAGTTGATGAATTTGCATGTTGATAGTTTGATTATCTGCCCTGGAATCTGTCTCTTTAATTATTGTTTTCCAAACCATTTAAAAACTATATTGTCATCTTTCAATTCTAAAATCAAAACCCTATTTTAATTTACTCAAACAATTATAATTTAGAAACTATGGCTAATACATGAAATAGTCTCGTTATACAGTCCCTGTGGGTTCGACAACCTTTAGGTTTTAAAAATTTATTTTAACCACTATATTATAATTCGTATGTAATATTACAATGGATCACCTCTCACCCTTTCTATTTATACTAACCTTCTCTCACACTCCTAACTATCCTTTTTCTCCCAAAATTCCTACAAATCTTTTTCCGGTGAACATTCCGGCAAGCTCCAGCGAAGTTTTTTTAAGGTAAATAATATACTTTTTAGGGTTTTTATCCTCTCATCTTCCATTTTCAAATCTCATTTCTTCCACTTCTCATGTTTAAGAGGTTGCGATTGAGAAAAACTCTAGGAATCCTCATGATATCGTGATCCTAGTGTCTTCAAGAGGTATATCAAAACACGTATCTAGTTTATTTTTTATTTTAAGCATGTTACCAATTTTTGCCCTAGTTGGAATATTATGATTTAGGCTTGTTTTTTAGTTAATGAGTATGTATGCATGTTTAGCATATTATATATTAAGCCTATAAACCATATGTTAGCCTAGGAATCGAGTTGTGGTAATTTTGGACCATTTTTTATACTTTAGCTCTATTTGTAAATGTTGAGCTTATATTTTGATTCTTAGAATTATGTATAGACTCGTTATATATGTTAGAAAATCATTTGATGTTGTTAGAAATCGATTGGACGAGTCTGGATTATCGTTTGAGCCAAAACTCAATTTTTTCACCAGAGAGGAAATGTGCTCTATATCGGTCGACATTCTTGCATGTCGATCGACTCGAGGCATGTCCATCGACACACTCCATGTCGATCGAAATGAATGCTTTGTTTGAATTTTCGTGTGTCGATTACTTGTTTCGATCGACACAAATTCGTATCGATCGACATCCCTCATTTTGATTGACACAAAGTTAATTTTGATTGAAATATTCAAATCGATCAACATGAGTTGCATATCGGTCAACACATATATATCGATCGACACCCTTTATATCGGTCGACATCTTACGTCGATGGATACACATTGTGTTGATCGACACAGACCTCATTTTCAGAATCTTTGGTTTTCCTTCTTTGATTGATTCAACCTATTGAAGGGATTCGTGAACTGAATCACGAAGTCCGTTTGCCAAGGATCATTAATTGGAATATCAAAAATAAATTGCTATGCCTATGAACAATCCTAGCATGCTCCTATATTATTATGCATAAGAAGATTATGCGGAATACCTGGATTGATGAACGATGAAGAACGCGTGCGCGGAGATGCCCTTTGATCTTTCCCACGCACCAAGATTTAATTTCCTAACAGATTGAGGAAATTAATCTAAAGAAAATAATGAATTATTTTCGAAAATAATGAGGAGAGAGAGAAGAAGAAATCCTCCTGATCTGTTTCCCAACTCGATCTGAAAACCTGGTGAAGGTTCTCTATCACATCCCTTGCCCGGTTGAGAACCAGAATTTCCTCCTCGTATCTCAGACCCGGTCGATCAACACAGCTCCCAATGCTCTGGTTTGCTGTGTGCAACTTGTGATCTTATGAGGTGTAGGTGTATTGAGGTCGGAGGGACTGAGGCCTATTTATAGGAAATTCTAGGCTTCTATTGGGCTTGAGTTATCATGGGCCAGACCAGGGACCAGAATGCAAATAGCAAATAAGGCCTATCAATTAATTAATTCCCATATTCAACCCAGAATATAATTAATTAATTAATATTGATTCATGCCACCAGAGAATCAATACTATCCTACCTATTTGCTACCACATTTTGAGGAACTGGTTGCATTGGACTCGGTTTATCCCCACATTTAAGGTTACAGACATTCGTTAATTAATTTAATCAATCCACTCAAACATTTTCACTTATGCTTGAACTTAATCAGCCTGCAGGACTTTAGCATAACGAACCTTTTGAGCTGTTCAGGTAATGTCACCATCCTGTACTGGATGTGGTTACCTAGTTCAGATACCAGACAGTCATACACAGATTGATATCACCCAAGACTGCAGAATTACAGGTTCAACTAGACCCCTCTCTACAACTCAAAGTGATATACAATATATGTATACTTTTGTATCCTCATATAGGTTTAAGATTCCATCGAGTCATAAAGATCTAGATTCTTTTAATGTCAGATAAAAGAATCGATCTCGACTTAGGTCCTCATCAATGTGTGCCCCACACCAGCATACCAAGACATCCAAGATAAGATGCTTATCCGCATATGCTGCTGCCTACACCGACAGTTTATCCTGGAACTGTCTCAGTTGTGATGACTATTTATATCTCGGTAGGTCAAACGATCCATACGATCTTCCGTGATCTTCTACACACCGTATGATCTCTCTATCGACGAGATAAGAGGATAATTGTGTTTGCGACACATGTTTGTTAATTCAGACAGGAGATGAACATACAACAATTATGATTCCCAATATATTAACCAATAAACCTTGTACATAATATACCAATCATAATGCTTTCAGTATATAAATCCATCACCTATCTTCCATATCATTCGACATCCCCTATATCGGTCGACAGAAAGAGCTATTCCTAACTTCAATTGTTTGATCTGATCATTCCTAACTTAAATTTTCTTGAAACAACTTGATGAGTTCTTATACTCTCAAGCAAGTGTACGATAATTCATAATTAATTATGAAGTTCCTTTCAATTATAATCTTTGAAGTAATGCTCAGTCATTTGACGAGGTCTTGTGTTTGTTCAATTAAATTGAAAAATGAATTTCTTTTCTTGAATAACGCTCGATATTAAATCACGAGCTGTCTGATTAATGTTTGACTTTCTTGTTCATCAAACGAAATTGATGAATCATTCTTTCATATTCTTATCTGATGGCTCAGACTTGAAAAGTCCATGAATGAATAAGAGTCTAGAATTATTTGGTGTATCATAGTATAGATGTCTCAATCTATCATCCCTTGAGGATTTACTCATATTACTTATGTTATAGGAAAGGGCAAGGAAAAGGTCGTCAGCTAGAGCGACCAATTGTTTACCACACCCAACTAAGGTGGGATTTTTCTTACCCCTATATCGTGGGCCAAAAATAAAATCAAAATAATGTTTTCTTTTCAAAGCATATCAAGCATGATATAAATGATGTTTTATTTTATACGGTCTTGTCATTGCCTACAGTTTTGTGTTTACTATTTGTCCTCTCTGTGGGGGGAACCCCACTTAGAGAAGAACATCAAACGTATTCAACGTGGATGTTGACTATGTGTATTGCGAGTCTTTAGCGATCGTGCCTTGGTAGTGAAAGGGATACAACGGGTTAGTGCACTGTGATGCTGACATGTTTAGGATCGCGCCCTACTCACACGGGCATCATGACTGTGGTAGGAGGCCACCTCACAATCACATATTTGTTGCAGATAGTTTAACTGTGTAAAAGAGCATGCTCATTATCATAAAATGTTTTGGTGCCATGGGAGGATTTCAAAGTTAAAACCCCATGTGCGACCCGATGAAAAAGGCATGACAAAATTATATATAAATGTTTTCGGGCATATGTTCACTAAGTACAATTTTTACTTAGCCCCTTGCATTTTTTCTAAAATGCACAGGTAAAGTCGAAAACCGTGATGATGATGAGATTCTCGATCCTTTTAATGCTTCCCACTTAATATTGCTGAAATGATTTTACTCTCCATGCATACACGTCGATTCCTTTACTCGCGACATTTCGTATTCCAAGAGACGAATCATTGTGATCTTCAGACAGATTTTTCTCTTTTCTCGCGTCATAATTGGCAAATCCTCTATAAATGCCTCCGCTTGAGATTATCCAAACATCACAACCTTCATCCTCTCCTGACTCGTATTTTTAACTTTCCTTTCTTTAAGAGATTCAACTTCCTTTCTTCACGCATGGATTCTCCTCCAAGAACCTTAGATATCAGGCGTAACCTGATTTTGGATGAGCCGGGTCTAGATAGATATTATCTAGATGATTGCGATGTGGCCGTTAAGATCATGTCTGCGTTGCAGTGGGGGGTCTTTCTCAATTTGCACGTGCCACAACTCATCATTTTCAGGAGGAAGTGTTGAGGGAGTTCCACGGGGATTGCCATGTTGAGCCAGGTGAAATTTTTGGGGTGTTCCATGGAAAGCTTGTTCGTTGGACCCCTGACACTTTTGCAGTGGATTCCTCGAGGTCCTTTGTCTGTGGAGGACTATCTTGCAGAAGTGGTGGCGCCAGAATAGGTGGCATGGGAGAAATGGCGTCATTCTTCTCGTTTTGAGTTTAGCCCTGACATTCCAGCCTCTGGTCTCCAGACTTCATACTGTAGGGTTTTACCGTGAATCGAATCACCAAAACCAAATGAACCGGATCGGATCTATAGATATTGCTCATAATACAAATTCACAAAACCCTAGCATGCTCCTATGAATTTAATACAAGATTGTGGATTTAGGGTTTACCGTTATTCCGTAGTCTCTGAACCGATCTTTCGCTTTTGAATTCCAAACTTCGATTCAACCACGCGATTCGAATTTGTCTGCGGAAACAGAAATTAGCAACCCTAATTTCAAAAACAAAATTCGAAAACAACAGAGGGAAGAAAGAAAATTTGTTCTCCAGATTAGATCTTCAGATCTGTATCACGGCGCTGTTCAGATCTACTACTGGTGAGGACTCCGTAGATCTGTGGCTTGAGCAGGACCAGAATTCGAAAATTCTCCTCCTTTTTCTTCTTCAAAATCGGCGCCTCCCTCTCTCTCTAGGTTTAGTGTGTTTCAACTGTGTTACAACTTATGAGAGAGAGCTGTCTATTTATAGACCTAGGGTTTTATCCCCAATGGGCCATTTTGGGCTCAATTCAGCACACTTATTTGGGCCAGACCTGGGACCTAATGCAAATAATAAAGTGGGCCTATAAATTAATTAATTCCCATGTCCACAACCCAGGACACAATTAATTAATTAATATTAAATCTTTTTCACCACAGAATTAATACTGACCTACCCCTTTATTACCACGTTGTGAGAACGGGTTGCATTAATTGAGAATCCCCATATTTAAGGTTACCGGACATTCATTAATTAATCGGAGCCTCTGACAAGCTCTCACTACAAATAATTAATATCTTATTATTCCTGAGTAGTACCACTCAAACCTTATCACTCGTGCCTGAACTTAATCAGCCTGCAGGACTTTGGCACGATGAATGTTATTGAGCTCCTCAAGGAATGTCCCCATCCTATTACTCGAATATGGTTACCTAAGTTCAGTCTCAGGCAGTACTACACGAACTGTTGTTACCCAAGATGCGGATATACGAGCGCGTTGTGTTGGCTCTCCACCATGGCAAGTCAAAGCAACAGTCAACCCGTGCAAACCCCTGAACCTTTGTTAGGGTTTGGACTCAATCAATATAACGAGATCTTTTATTCGCTAATGTCAGACAGATGAATATATCTCACTGCGGTCCATCAATACGCCACCTCTGCGTACCAGCATGTCAAGTAACCAAGACAAGCTACTTATTCCCACAATGCCGCAGCCATCCGGACAGACGTATCCTCACACGCTGTCTCGGCTGTGATTATGGTTTATGTCTCACTAGGTCAAGTGATCATACTGTCTTCTGCGATCTACTACACGCAGCAAAATCATCCCTATCGGTGAGACAAGAGGATACCATTGTTCATACATGTACGATTGTTAACAGATAGGAGAAATAAACCGTTGTATACACATTGTAATAAATGCTTTCAGTATACAAAACCCATCACATACTGGGTGATGTTTCGTATTGCTCATGGTATTCTTCTTGGAGAGGAGCCTTACGACCTCTGTTTCTCAAGGACTGTTTGGCAGGTGATGATGGCTATGGATGATGCTGCTTCTGTGGACTGGGCCGGATTCTTTTTCAAGAATGTCTGGGAAAGCATTAAGCTTCATCCGTTTGTGCCACTGCGGAATGGAATGCAGCTGAGCTGGTTGATGGAGAAGTATTTCCCGGAAATTGCTGACGGTCCATCCAACCTTCAAGGAGCTGATTTTTATCCTTATAAGCCAGTGTCTCCCTTCTGAAAACATAAAGAATTATGTTGGAGATCTGGGTTTCCTTTTTGACTGATATTGTAATGTCCCTTCCCCTTTTGAAGATGTAGTTCCTCCTTTTGTAATGTATGCCTATTTTCAGTGAAGAATAGTTGTGTAACACTATGATCTTTGGCATATCTTCATGACATAAGATAAGTTTTATCTTCAAGTTTCATGATCTGTTGAGCAGATACATTTTATCTGCTGATTGTTTAGAGGATTGTTTTCGATATTTGCCATTATCTTAGCAGACTTCATTTAGCAGAGACTTTTGTATTATTCTGAAGATAGTAGAAGAAAATCCACGAAGACCATAAGAAAATTGAGGATAGCATCTCATTCATCGACAGCAGCATCTAGCTCCATCATGCCCAATTTGATACATAATTCTTTGAATCTTGATTCTGCCAGAGGTTTGGTAAAGATGTCTGCTATTTGATCAGTATCCTTCTTTTCTTGATGATCACGAATAAAATGATGTCGGATATCAATGTGTTTGGTTCTGGAATGGTGTACTGGATTCTTTGTGATGCACATAGCACTGTTGTTATCACAGAAGATTGGTACACATTCAGGAGAAATATCATAATCCTGAAGTTGTTGTCGAATCCTCAGAATTTGCTGACAACAACTAGCAGCCGCGACGTACTCCGCTTCGGTGGTTGATGTTGCTACCGAGTGCTGCTTTTTGCTGAACCAGCTAATCAATTTGTGTCCAAGGAATTGACATGTTCTGCTGGTGCTTTTTCTGTCAATCTTGCATCCTCCAAAATCAAAATCCGAATAACCACTCAGAGTTAGATTGTCGGCTTTTGGATACCAAATTCCTAGCCCTTCTGTGCACTTCAAATATCTGATAATTCGCTTTGATGTATCTAGGTGCGTTTTGTTTGGTTGAGATTGATACCTAGCACATAGTCCCACAACATATGATATATCGGGTCTGTTGGCCGTAAGATATAGCAGAGATCTAATGATCCCCCGATATAAGGTACGATTCACGGTTTCTCCTTCTTTCTCGAGATCTGCTATGCATGCGTTGCTGATGGGAATCCTCAGCCTCTTCGTTTTTTCTGGACAATACTTAGCAATCAGATCCCGCGTGTGTTTTTTTTGTGAATGAAAATTCCTTCACCAGATTGTTGAACTTGAAGTCCAAGAAAATAGGACATCTTTCCCATCATACTCATTTGAAAGTTGCTCATCATCAGCTTGGAAAATTTGTCATAGAGATCTTGATTCTTTGAGCAAAAAATGATATCATCAACGTAGATTTGCACAAGTAAGATGCTTCCTTTGTCTTTAATATAGAATAGTGTCTGGTCAATCCTTCCCTTTTTGAAACCGTTGTCGAGCAGGAACTTAGATAGAGTTCCATACCATGCTCGTGGTGCTTCCTTCAATCCATACAAGGCTTTCTCAGCTTATTGACTTGGTTTCCATTCTCAAACCCTGGGGGTTGCTCGACATAGACCTCTTCTTTGAGTTCGCCATTGAGGAATGCGCTTTTGACGTCCATTTGCATGACCGAGAATTCATGGTGTGCAGCATAAGCAAGGAATAACCTGATTGCTTCCAGTCTAGCTACTGGAGCAAATGTCTCATCATAGTCAATACCTTCACACTGTTTGTATCCTTTGGCTACCAGACGTGCTTTATTCCTTACTACCACGCCCGATTCGTTCTTCTTATTCTTGAATACCCATTTGGTGCCTATAACATTCTGATGTTCTGGTCTATCTACCAGATCCCATACATGATTGTGGGAGAATTCTGAAAGCTCTTCTTGCATAGCGTTCACCCAGTCTGGATCGCGTAAAGCATCCTCAACTTTAGTTGGCTCCTCACTTGATAGGTAGCAAGAAAACATTGCGGACCCTTGTCTTGTAAGGACAGGATCATTAATATCGCCAAGAACATCTTCTAGAGAATGAGCACGCAGTCATGCCGGTCTGATTGGTTCTTCAGCATTTCCTTCTCCGTCTCGATTATCAGAATGCTCTACATCATTCACTTGATCTTCAGCATCTGGAGTGTTGTTGATTTGTTCTTCCGTGGCAGATGTTCCTTCAGCAACTGGAGCTTCTACTATAGGAACATCATGATCTGGACCTTCTTCTTCAGTAGGTATCTCAGCAGTTGGTGACTCAGCATCTCCTGTGCCGAGGTTTTCAGCAACATTTCCTCCTTCAGCAGCGGTAGGAGAATTGGAGCTCTCCTCATCTGAATCATCTAGCAGAGTAAAGATATCCTTTTGAGGATTGGCCTCAGCATGATCATTGGCATCATTGGCCTGGACAGCGGTTTGATCACCGGCTGAGCTCGACTGAAGTGGATCACAATCATTCATAGACTTAGTCGGGTCAATCCATAATTTCTCAAAAGAATTCAGAATTGATTGACCATTGACATCATCAGTCTCATGATTGGTATCCTTCGTCTCTTTTACAGCTCTGCGCACTAAAGTAGATTCATCAAAAATAACATTGCATGTTATTTCCACAATTCTGGTAGTCTTATTTAACACTCTGTAACCTTTGTGAGTGGGGTGACCATATCCAAGAAGTAAACCCTCATCTGACTTAGGTGAGAAAGTGTTGAGTTTCGACTTTCCATTATTATGAATATAACATGTCGCACCAAAAGCATGTAAATAATCTAAATTAGGCTTACGACTGATGTATACTTCGTAGGGAGTCTCGTTGAATCGTCCGTTAATGGAACTTCTGTTCTACATATAACAGGTTGTCATCAACGCTTCTCCCCAATACTTAGCAAGTAGATCAGCGTCGGCTAGCATAGATCGCACTGCTTCTTTCAGCGTCCGATTCCTCCTTTCTGCTAGACCATTCTGCTGAGGTGTCCTAGCAGTGGACCTCTCATGATTTATACCAGCTTCCGCGCAGAAATCCATGAGGATTCCATTGCAAAACTCGGTTCCATTGTCAGATCAGATCCTCTTCACAGTAACCTCTTTACTGTTTTGTTCCTTGAGAATTAACTCGGGTAGAATGATCTTGACTTCATCTTTGGCTTTAAGCAGACGAACCCATGTGTACCTGGAATAGTCATCTACTACCACAAGACTATATATCTTTCTACTTACAGAGGGTGGAGTGACTGGTCCAAATAGGTCCATGTGTAATAATTCAAGAATCCTGCTCGAGGTATTCTTCTCTGGATTAGAATGAAACGAAGCTTTGGTCTGCTTTCCTTGTTGACAGGCTTTGCATACGCCTTCCTTACGAAATATGATGCCATCAGGTAGACCTGTGACAAGCTCATTTCTGGCAATATGGTTAATGGTTTTGAGATTCAAATGATTTAACCTTTTGTGCCATAGCCATGTGGTTTCTTCTTTACTCAGTGCCAGAAAACATGAATGTTGTTGGCCACTTTGCCAATCGACAACATAGAGACCACCTTTCCGAATTCCTCGAAGTTTCACTTCTCCTGTAATATTGTCAGTTATAGAACAACCTGAATGAATAAAAGATACTGTGTACCCATTTTCACATAGTTGACTTATGCTTAACAAGTTATGCTTGAGTATGGATACGAGAGAAACATTGACAATCCTTAGTCCATTGCGCTCTATACATCCTCTGCCAAGTACTCTGCCTTTACTGTTATCTCCGAACACAATAGATGGACCATATGATTTCTGAATGTCTGAGAATAATTCTTCGTCTCCCGTCATGTGCGCCGAACAACCACTATCTAGGATCCACTCATTTGACATACCTGATGTCTTCGCACTTGAATCCTGATCCTCTTGATTGTCGACTGCTAGGGCCGATTCAGAAGGTTGCTCAGCATTGGCGGACGATTCATTATCCTCAACGATTCTTGCCATGAAGACCATTAGGGCTTCTTCTTCCTCATCAGTGGGATAGTATTCTTCTTCATTGTCAGGAATATCTGGAACCTCTGTCCGTGTCAACAACGTCTTGGTCACAGCTTGAACTGCTCGCCTTTCGAATCTTTGCCGCAACCGTTCTCTTTCTTCAGGACTTATTTTTGGACAATCATGCTTCAAGTGATCAGGAGATTTGCATTCAAAGCATGTCCTTATCTTTTTCTCAGTGGGATGCTGTATAGAGGTTGTCTTAGCATCCTTCTCTGCCTTTGCTTCCAAGATCATTTTTTGTATCTTTTTCATCTGTTCTTCCAACTCGTCTATCTTTTGATTTTCACCGCTTGAGTTAGAAGTTGATGGAGTCTCCTTCGTTGGTGTTGTTGGTGTTGATCTCTCCTAATTATAAAATGGTTTCCTGGGAGATTTCCATTTATTTGCATCCTTCTTGACGAAGTATGCTACATCTTCTTGAGTTCCAGCACTCGTGACACTTGGATGTGCTATAGCAGCTTCATTCTTCTTCGACTGCTGAATGATGAAATCATGTGCCTTTAATTGACAGAACACTTCAGCGGTAGACATGTTGCTCAAATCCTTTTCACTTAAGCTAGTCATTTTGACAAACCAATCACTTCTGGGATAGAGCTTGGATATTATTTTGTTGTTCATTTCTCATTTGTCATATTTCTTCCCGACATTTTTGAGTTCTCCTATGATAGTGTTGAATCTTTCTTCCATCTGCTGAATGGTTTCACCCGGAACCATGGCGAAGGATTCGTATTTGTCCACAGCGACTTGTAGCTTGTTCCGCTTCATTTGTTCTGTCTCCTGAGAAACTTCACAGACGTACTCCCACATTTCTTTTGTTGTGTTGTAGTCCAGAGCTTTGTCAGACATCAGAGGAGGTAGACAATCCATGATTAGTTTCATGGCGATAAACTCCAGCTGGCCTCTCTTCTTGTCTTCAAGAGTCCATTCCTCGTAGGGTTTCTTCACCATCTCAGGTCTGGGTTGACCACCAGCGGGTGCTGGAGGTGCAGTGTTAACTTTCATGATCTCTATAGGACCAATCGTGAGAATGTCCCTCATCTCCGGATGAATGCTTTGCAACTGGATCATGGCCTTCTTTTTCCAGGTTTCAAAACCATCCTTGTTGTACTTTGGAAGAGCGTGATTCGTCATGTTGATTCTTTTTGCCTTTACCTGAGCTATGTAAAACACAGATACAAGAAACGCAAGGAAAAACTAGGATCTAGGTCCTAAGCGACTCAGAAGCAGTCGGTTTTTCAACCTCCTGCTCTGATACCACTTGTTGGTCCCTGAAATCAGAGTTGTCATGGTAACAATAAGATATACACAAAGTGCAGCGGAATAAAAATTAGCGTTTACTTGTAAGAAGGTTATTCTTAACTTAGGGTTTTCGGTTCAAGTTTGCTTAAGTTACTTTTTGCAGTTATACTCTAGCAACTCCGTTGCTAGGTTAAATCGTCGTAGCTCAAAAGTAATAGAACAGTAATCAACAAGAGGACACAAGGTTTATAGTGATTCGATCAAATGATCTACGTCCACTCCTTAGCCGAATCGCTAAGAGTTTCACTAAGAAAGTATACGGTGTACAAAGAGTTGCCTCTTCTGTAAAGCAAGCAGTCGTCGTCTGGTATGTCTGCTCAACGGCTATCTTTTGATACTCCGAACCTTTCAGATGTGGCTCCGACTGAGTCAAGGGCGCACCTTCGTAAAACTCGCTTTTACCACCTGTGGAAGATTTTAAAGTTCCTTCCGAACTATCCTTCGTTCTCGGCGTTAGTGCCCGTTCTAATCAATTCCCTTTTGAGAAACTGACTGCTAGATACTTTTTATGACAAAGGTGATCCCAATGATTGAAGATTCTTGAATCCCTTCAAGAATTTCTCAGTTGAGTGTCAGATGTATGGTGGAACACTCAAAATGTTGAAGGCTTTTTGGCATCTCGGTATTATGCCTTTCAACTGAACTGCTCTCAAGGTCTCTGTCTCTTTTTGGAAACTTTTCTACGTGTGTTTGCGTTAGAGAGAGTGAGCAGCTCCTGCATCTTCCTTTGACTTGCCTTTTATAGTTGTCTTCTCGAAGTTTGAGTCGACAGATCCGTTAGACACAACGGATCTTTCTACTTAAATGCAGGTAGCTTTTTACCAACTTTTCTGTCTCCGTACAGGCTTTTCCGTCCTACTTCTGACAGGTCTAATCTTCGCGTGTTGGTCAGAATAGCGGTGTAGTAGTTGTGATTTGCTTTGTTGTGCCTTTGCTGGAACGGGATGCTGAATATCTTTCAGCATGCTCCTGGTTTTGATGCATAGCAAATGTTCTTCTACTTCTCTGGCTTTGGATTGCTAACGCCTTTAGCAGCTTGTATCGTGTTATCAGATGCTGACCCCTCAGCATTCTGCTATTTCGTTTTCTTCATGCTTTCCTGTTGTCTGCTGAGATTTCTTCTAAGCAACCTATTCTATTACAACTCGATGTTTACCCTATACAGGACATTACATAAGTTGCTAAGCTATGCTAAGGTTCAGCAATGATCGACCTTTTACTAAGGTTTGATCCAACAAAACCTTTTACATTGTGCTCCTAAGGATAATTCAGGAATATTTTCCCAGCAAGAATGATACAATTCTTCTAGATCACTACAAGTAGTATAAATAAGAGTGCAAGTCTCTTCATTGAGAAAATCTTGTCCATTTATTCCCTGTTGCAAAACTAAGCAAAGCAGTAATATCTATTATTTGGAGGGTCTCAAAGAATGAAGACCTTACGATTAAATCAGCATACTAGCTTGCTTTTAAAAATGAGGGGGACTTGCAACTATGGCATCTTGAAGTAAAATAACGAAAGAATGGACTAAAATTTGGAACATAAACATGCTCTCCATAATTAAAATGCTTATTTGGAAAGGAAGGTGTCAAGCAATTCCTACTCGAGATAATCTTCGAAAACGAGGAGTGGAGATTGATCCCGTTTGCTCACTCTGCGAAGAAGAACTTGAGACCATCGATCACCTCCTCCTTTATTGTAGAGTAGTAAATGAGGTGTGGTATTTTTCACATCTTCTGTTGGAAGTGGAGTAGCTGGATTGTAGTAAAGAAGAAGCCAATAAAGAATCGAAAGCGCTGGATTGATAGGAAAGACTAGCAACTCGAAAATTAAAATTAAATTCGGGTGCGGCGATCCTTAAATATTATGAGATCGGGATGGGATTTATTATCCGAAATAAGAAGAGCGACGTAGAACTTGCAGCAAAAACAGCAAGACAATTACAAGGTAGTTCTACCCTTCTTGAAGGCCTCGCTTTGAAGTTCACCATCGAGACAGCTATGCAATTTAAGAATAGAGTGGATTTGATTGAGAGTGACAACGTGAAACAGCCAGGATCTTACGACGATTTGGTCATTAGAGATATCCAACAAATGACGTGGAGTATCTGGGAGCCCTCCTTCCATCATATTAGGAGAGCGTCAAACTAGGTTACACATCTTGCTTTGAGGGAAGAGAACTTTATCAGTATTAAACATAACCCGAAACATCTTGCTCAAGCTATTGTTACAAATATGTAAACTTCCCCTCATTTGTTTGAGTCGGCTTGGACTTTTTCTCTAAAAAAAAAAAATAGAAAGTCTCATTTGAAACATTTCAAATAAGAGGTCATGAGATCGCTCCCTATTTCTCTCATTCCTTAATTAAAAATAATGAATGCTTTTATCTAAGATTTCACCAGTTTAGAAGCAGAGGATATAACCAACCATAGACATTAAACAACATTCATACACCATATCCAGTCATTCAATATCAACAGTTCAAACGCAGCATTGCACCAGTTTTCAGACTCACCATGTCCTGAATCAGTCAATTGCAGGAGCACAGAAAAGCGACAAGGAGACAACCACATTATTCTTTTTTTACATAAATTTGTCATGGAAAAATGACAATTATTAACCCATTGCATACTTCTGAGTCCAGCTCCGAGCAGTTTGCTCGTATTTAGCCCTGTCTGTCTTGTACATGTGCGCAATCTCAGGCACCAACGGGTCATCAGGGTTTGGATCCGTTAAGAGCGAGCAGATTGAGAGCAAAACCTGGGAGTACAGAGTACAGACCATTATGATTTGAGCAGAAGTACTGATTCACATATGGGAAACTTAGAGGTTATTTGAAAGCAAAAGATATAAAAGAAACAAAAAAAAAGAGAGAGAGAATGAATAAATGTGCATAGATCAGATTCCTCCTTTACTACTTTCTTCTCCAATTAGCCTCTATGACCTCCCACCAATCTCCCACTACTTCAAAAGATAAGATGTTTTCATATTACAGAATACCGATCTTTGGAAGAATTATAGTGGGGCCAATGTTTAATATTTTCTGCTCAGAAACAACCTGACTGGTAGGACAACTCATGAGGAGTTCTAGAAAACCCTATGGGATGTTGTCGTAATAGAGTAAGATAAAAAGTTTGGTGCACTCTTTGTTCAATAATCGGTTCCTTGCTTGATCAAACCTCGCCACAAAGTGAAAGTTTATGCTAGAGAGGGGATCTTGTCGATTAAGAGAGGTAGGGGTAAACAAAGTAGATGAGAAATTGTACAAGTCTTGAATTATTTACTTAACATATATTGAGGACCCTAAGATGAGTTTTGCCATTTACATGAAAGTGATTTCCACTTTGCAAGCTGACTGCACAAATCATCTCTTAGTATGTACATTGGAATTATTAATTTCTGTTTAAGCACACGAATTCGGAGACACAATGGCTTCAACAACTTGAGGGCAGCAGTGGGGGCGGGCGGGGTAGGGGAAAGTCAAGGAATTTTGTGTCAAGAAGTTTGGTAAAGCTTAACCAACAAAATTCTTTTAAGTTGCGAATGTGAATCTGTGACTGATAAATGAAAGAAGAAAGCACCAAAGAAATGCAAAAATTAACCTTAGATATTGTCAAGGCCGGGCTCCACTGCTCCTTTAAGATGTCAAGGCATATGCTACCATTGCTATTAATGTTTGGGTGGAAAACTTTTGTCCTGAATGCAACCTGCAAATGTTCAGCCATAAGAACGATGAGCAGAGACATGTTTAATACAATTTCAAGCATGAAACTATTCTGAACGTTGCATGAGAAGCATGATGTCAGGCACTCTTCACTCAAGGCCTTTTCCTTATTTATTCAGCACTTTTTGCATTGCTCTATATCACAGATAAAACAATACGAAACTTGTAGAGCAGTGTGGGCAAAAGGTTGTGTAAGGGTGGAACATGGATGAAAATGGGTATGAAGATGATGGTCATAGGTCATTAGGGGTAGAGGGAACACAATGAGAATTTGCTTAGAATGACCATTCTGGTGGAGTAATATTAGTCATTTTAGAAATAATCTAACTAGCCACACCTTTGGAGGTTTGAATGGGTAATCAGGGGGGAAATGAATAGTGACTAAAAATACTCCTCCTGCATACGGACTATCTTGTGGACCCATTATTGTTGCCTGCCAGTGAAACATGTCCTCACCAACAGGTCCTGTTGCAATTTGAATGGAACATCATATTTCCAACCAGCAACCAGAAAGACAGAACAAAAGATAACAAAACTAACTTCAGGCAAAAAATGACTCAAAATCAAGCAAATTAGGCAAAATTTTAGAAGGTGCTCATTAAATATTCAAGTGACTATCATGAATGTAGTCCAAACATAGGAAACCAGCAAAACTTCAGTTCAAGTGTCATGAGAACTTAGGCACCAGCGTAAAAAGTGCAAGTAAAGAGAAATTCAAAAACATCATCAAAAAAACACCTAAGAATCTACCCCTTTGCCTGTTGACGGTTGGCCCGGCATTCTCAATTTTCACTTAATATTAGCTATACAGCAGAATGATTTCTCACCAGCAAAAAATGGATCAAAAAAAACAAAATCACCGAACCCCAGAAGGAGAAATGACTATCTAGAGAGTGAAGCAGCAGCATTTTTTCCATATCTAGCCTTACATCCCATGAACCATGATGCCACCTACAAATTCTGATCGACGGCACTTGAAAACAAAATTGAACATAAACAACCAAAGCAACAAAACTGTGTAAGGCTAGATGCAAAAACATTCATTTTCTTGCATACACACACTGGAATGCCACAGATCAACCCTTAGAAATCTCAAACAGCAAAATGAAAGGGGAAAAAATGATTTTTTAAGAAAGCAAAATAACGCTGAATTAGATTAAAAAAAAAAAAAACTTGGGAGAAACACCTGCGCTGCAAGAAGTGGGGGGATCCTTCTGCAAATCCTTGAGCTCCTTCAAGATCCGTTTCGAAGCCATCGAGGAAACAATCCGATCTTTTGACTACCCTTATTGATAAACCCAGAAACGAAAATTGAGATTGTGAAAAATTAACCAGAAAAGGCGCAGTGTTTAGTGTAAGTAAATTCACCTGACGAGGAGGCGGAGACTTGTTCAGTTTGTTTCCCCTGCTGCCTTCTGCTTCAGCTGCGCTTCTTGACACGAAGAAACGACTTCCGAGAATATATAACTTAAATATGACCATAAAATTAGTCTTATATTCTATTTTTATTTGTCACAAATAGTATTTTTATTATTAAAAATAAAAAAGTAATTCAATCACATTAATAAATTATTAATTATTCTTATCTCTATCTTATTAATTATTAAACCAAAATCATATACACCAAATAAGTATGCAACATTATTATTATTATTACTAGATTTACACATGTGCGTTGCACGAACAAATATTTTCAAAATAATATAAAAAGAATCTAATTCAAAATAATACGTTTCACTTTATTTAATAATAATCACGTATATAAATAATCACATAGAAAATTTTCATGTTTGAGTAAAAATATTATAGCAGTCAACTTAAAATAATACAAATTATATATTATATAAAAATCTTTGAAAATACTAAATTTGTCTAATAAACTTACAAAATTATAATTTGACTCACAATATTTGTCCATATTTGTAATATAATATCTTACTCCAAAAATCATGATTTAATTTTTAAGTTTGTACATTTTGTCAAGTTAATATTTTTGTTAAAACCAATAGATAATATAAATTAAAATGCACTAATTCCTCAAAATATTATGAATATAAAATTAAATAATAAAATGAGAATTCAATATTCAAATTAAATTGCAAATATATTTATTTTGTTGTTCATTCCAAATAACTTTTGCAATTTAGAAATCCTAATGTTGACTTGTTATTAAATTTCATTTATATAAATTTTAACAATTTTAAAATTAAATCATTTCTGAATATTAATATATAAAAATAAAAAAACCCACACACATTTTTTTAAAATATTAAATAGATTGAGACTCTAACTATCAATTAATAATTGAGAAATATCATTAATTATATTATATAGATTGTACGATTTTCAATAATTTTGGAGGGAAAATAGAGAATGTTGACTATGTTGACCGGAACTCTTTTAGTGTTGGTCCCGGTTTATCAGGGTATAACTTGGCAGCGGAAAATGTGTTAGTTCGTTTCTTGCACTCTGCTGGTTACTCAGCTGACTGGGACCTTGTCAGCTGGTAAGTCAACTGGCACTATGAGTACTCAGCTGACTGGCGACTGGCTGGTCAGCTGGTAGCTCAAGACTTAGAATATCTTAGCCTTGTTTGCACAGTTATATCAGTTTTCAGATATACACCAGCACTTGAGTGCTGGGTTTCAAATCAGTATGAAAATGCAGAAAGCTGATAAAGACAAAACGATTTTTATAGTGGTTCGATCAACTGATCTACGTCCACTCTCCAGTCGACTCACTGGAAATTCACTATAAGAGCAATCAGGTACAAAGTTCCTACGATCTATCTCCAGCTGGTAGATGCCCCGTCTACCAGTCCACTGGATCAACCGCTCCCGGTCCTTGTCCTTCTTCAGCTCTCGTCAGATGGATGGAGTGCGAGCACGTCACTTCAACCTCCTCCTCTGACTGGTTGGGTGTTGAGTTCTCCCAAGAACGAGTCTTCTCAATGCGGCAAACTGCCCGTAATAACTCAAGTGCTGGCTGGCACAAGAGCTGCTGTGAACTTCCTCGGAGGAGAAAGAACACCAAAGAGATCTGTAACTTACAAGCTGGAAGCTTGAAGTCTCGTGTTTGAATAAATCAACACACGGATAGCCTTTAGAGAGGCCTCGAAAGTTGTATGCTTTTACTTGCTTGAGCGTAATAAATTTCAGTCTTTCGGTAGGTGAAGAGTATTGAATGTTGATGGATCCCAAGTATTTATAGACAAGGGATCCCATTCAAATCTACTAGCCGTTTGGACACATCCGGAAAAGTCTCTGTCTTCGCATGTCCTTCTGACGGCGGCAGGTAGGAATTTCCGGAAATCGCCATGCTTTTGTCCACTTTATCTGACATAGATCTCTTTATGTCAGAACGGCACTATTCGTCAGTACGAGGAATCGGAACTGGTGTCTTGAACTGATAGACTTTAAGGTATCCTCCCTTAAAGTCATACTTTGTCAGTTTATTCCTCAGACGAATCTTCTTTTTGTCTCTAAGATACTGGGAGAGTGAATCTTGAATTCTGCTGATAACATCCGACTGGTAGATCATACTGGTGATCTTGTGCTGGCAGTCTCTGCTGGTGACTTTCCTTAGCACAATCAAGGTCTACCAATTCGTCTGATGTTATCTCTTGGAATCTCCCATGACTGGTGGCTTCACCGCTGGTGAACAGTGTGAGTGAGAACACCTATTTTGCTTGTAAGGTTTGTCAGCCGCCTGCTGATGAAAACCTTCCCAACTGGTGAATAGTAGCCAGTCGTTAGCTCTTCTCATGCTGATGAACAGCGTCAGCACGAGTCTTTGTCAGTCGCTTTTGCTGGTGAGACTTCTCTCAACTGGTAAGCACATCTCATGCTGGTGAATAGTAGCCAGCATGAGTCTTGATCAGCTACGACTTACAACTCAAAAGACCTAAACAGGACTTTACATTTGAGACTAGAGCTATTCTAGAGACAAAACTGACGCTGGTAGGACTTAGGATTTGATCCACCAAAACACCAAAACTAGAATCTAAACAAGTAGCTACTGGGGAAAGGAAACTTAGCTAAATTTCCCAACATTTAGTATATTATATAGATTATTACATTTTTATTATCTTCATTTTAAAAAATATTATATCAACATTAATATTAATTTTATTTTTTATTTAACTCACGACTTGTTATTATAACATATATGTGGGTGCACTTACATGTTCTCTTATTTGTGGTACAGTGGTGAAAATACATTTTCAAAATTAAGAAGTCACATGTTCGAATTTTTAGTGGTGGGTGAGTTGAAATAAATATATTTCTAATCAAAAAGTAATAAAAAAATTGATAACTATATTTTTTTTGTCATTTTTTCTTTAATGTATAGGAATCTATTTATTTACAAGTTTTTAAATAGTAAAAGTATGATATTTTATCTCAAAAAAAAAAAGTATGATATTTCTATGAACTAATTTTTCACATTGAACTTCGATTTTTTAGTAGTTGTATTTGATTTACTTTTTTTAACTTTATATATATATATATATATATAGGGGTGCACTATGGTGGAAACCACCTCTTAGATGTGAAATAAGACTTGATCTTATCCATTGATTAAGAAAATTGACGCTCCATATGTATTTTTGAGCTACAAAAATTCGCTGCAATAATAGGAGAAAAAGTTGCAGAAAAGGGTTTTTTAGTAAATGTGACGTACCTTTTAACTTCCCCATATCTTACCCACGATTTTATTTGCTAAAATTTCGGAACAGTTTTACTGCATAATTTTACCGAATTCGCTGCAGTATTAAGAGATAAAAGTTGCATTATTAAGAAGAAAAAGTTGCATTACGTAATTTTTTAAAATCAAAATTATATATGCACGATTTTCAGCCCCTAATTTTGTGGAATTTGAATTCTAAAATACTACATTTCTAAATTAAATTATATTTGTTTCCTAATTTAATGGGATTGGTTCTCTGAATTATAGTATTTTAAAATTAAAATCTGCAATAATTCAAAATAGAGAAAGTTTTGTAAATAATTAATATTAAAAAACTCTTTATGTGAATTGGAATTAGCATAGTATTGTAACTATTATATCGTTATATTGCACATTTACAGACGTAAAATCTGCAATAATTCGAAATAGAAAAAAATTTGAAAAAATAATTAATATTAACAAAACTCTTTATGTGAATTCAAATTATCAGAAATACTACAACTATTATATTTTTATTATGCACATTTACAGGCGTAAAATCTGCAATAATTCAACATAGAATTTTTTTTGAAAAATAACTAATCTTAACAAAACTCTTTATGTGAATTCAAATTATCAGAGTACTGCAACTATTATATCGTTATACTGCACATTTACAGGCGTAAAATCTGCAATAATTCAAAAATAAAAACAACGATCTCTGAATAATTTACATATCAATAACTATAAAAATAAAAACATAAATCAGAACACGTGAATATATGCAATTGTACAGGCTTATTATATGCAACTTTAATAACGAATTACTGCAACTATATAACACGCAACAATCGCGATGTAAGACTCCCCATGGGCCAGGACCCATTGATTTCAATTGGACTGATATGCGATGGACCGTTGCTTGCAATTGGGCTTGCAATCTCTTTTGGACTTGCAGTGTTGTCCATTAACGAATGCCCACTGAGATTGGACAGCAACATGCCATCTTCCTTGGGTGAAGTTTGTGATAGCCCGGACCACATCGTCTCTTCCAGTTTCTGACTCCGACCATAACAACAGCGTCGTCTCCTCCAATTTCCTCGCCCCTTGCGCCTCCGTCGATTCGTCTTGCCCATTGAGATCGGGTTGCGACTCATAATTGTCGCTGGGCTGCGACACTCTGATTGTGTCGGACAAGCTTCGTGATGAATTTCCATCGCTGCCTAAGTATTGCTCCGGCGCAATGATCGGCAGTGGCGGATCCAGAAAAATGTCGTAAGGGGGGCTGAATTTTTTTTTTTGGCCTCCATCTTAACTTCAATCCTTTTATATCATATTTTCATCATTTTTTTCATCTTTACGAGGGGGGCTATACCATAAAATGTTGAATCACAACACTATTAAAACGAAAAAAATTTCGGGCTAGGGGGGGCTGGAGCCCCCCTAGCCCCCATGTAGATCCGCCACTGATGATCGGTAGACGCATCTTCTCCTCCAAGTTTTCATCCCTTTTCACTATCATTGATGCGTGCGATGCCTCCTCCAATTCTTCTGTTCTTCCCACCGCCGGAATGAGTGACAATTGAAAAAGGAAGAGGCTGAACGATAAAATTACGATTTATGAATACATTCTTAACTTTTGATTTAGGGTTTAAATTTTATTTTAATTAAATATATGATTTTGATTACAAATCATGGAGGAGAGATTTTAGGAGGTATTTTTGGAAAAAAATATATTTGGAATATATTAATTATCATTAAGTCCTTGATGTAATTTAAAAATAATGAAATTAACTAATAAAATAAAATCAAACATTAAATCTGGACCATTCAAAATCTAAAATTAAAGGTCCATATTAGTTCTTATCT